>JABUQX010103822.1:27500-30000 GCA_015478945.1 Trachelipus rathkii
TCTCTCTCTCTCTCTCTCTTATTATATCTAAGCTATATACTTTAATCATAATATACTTATCTACTACTCATCTATTATCTCTCTCATCGTCTTCTATCTTCCATCTCTTACTTCATTCTCTCTCTTACTTCCTCTCTCTCTCACTTCTCTAATATTTATATTTTAGCTCTTTGCCACTCACACACTATCTCTTCTTTCTTAATATCATTAGTCCTTAAGCATAATGTAAGCTATTTAGTAATAAATAAATATATTATATTATATTAAGTATAGTACAACATTTGTATTTTAATTTATTATTTCCTACACATTATTTATTTACATTTATTGATCTTTATATTAATTGATACATATTAGGTGTTTTACTTTTATTTAATTATGTTTCCTTTTTAAACTGAAACTTATTAAATTTTAACATACCTCATACTATATATATAATAATTATTATATATGTATCCTATATAACGTTGTGTAATTAACCATTATATTATATATATATTATTAAATAATTATATTTTCTTTAATTCTACGTGAGCTTCTAGAGTTTTTTAATATATTATTTTTTCATATTTTTCTATTTTTTCTACTTTTTATTTTTAATCTTCATATATATATAATATATATATATATATATATATATTATAACTAATATTACAATTATTTAATATTATATATTACTGACCCTAAATAACAAAGTATAAATGACAGTGAGTATATAAGACAACTAAACGATAATAAAACTACTCATCATCACTAACTATATACTCATTCCCTATCTCTCTACTCATCTTTGTTGCATCTATATTATATAATATATTAGACTATTGCTTTAAAGTCAATTTATAGTGTTTTTTTATTTAATATAATTTTTATATATATAATTCATATATAATTCACACTTATATGTACAGTATATATATATATATATATTAATATATATTATATATATATATATATTAATATAATATATATATATATATTAATATAAATTATATATATATATATTATAATATATATATATATATATATATATATATTAATATTATATAGTATATAATTAATATTTAATATATTATATATATATATATATATATATATAATTATATATATATATTTTATTATTAATATTAATATATAATAATTTATATATATTATATATATATAATATATATATATATATATCTATATATATATATAATATATATATATATATTATATATATATATATATATATATATATATATATATATATATATATTATATAATTTATTATATATATATATTATATTAATATATATATATATTAATATATATATATATAATTAATATATATAATATAATATATAATAATTATCATATATATATATATTATACATATATATTACAATGTAGTTGAGGTTAGGTACGTATATTGTTATATACGTATACATTACAGTGAAGGTGCATAAATATTTTATTGTTCGTCTTCTGTAATAGCATTATAAAGTATTCATAGCCTAATTTATATTCTCTATAAATAGTTGATAACTTATAATAATTAATAATTATACTATATGATAACAGAAATAAATAATATAATATATTGAAAATAATTTATAATATTTATACATATATATAATAAATATCATTTAAATATTTAATAACTATAATAGTTCAATACGTTTACTCAATATATTTGATTGAATTTTAATAGAATATATATTTAAAATGGATTTAAGTTCTATATTTTTCTATTTTTATTTTGTGCTGGAGTTAATTACAAAAGCTTCTGATTTAGCTCCATGTGTGAAACCTCTTCTATTTGAAAAAATGATATGACACTCTTATATATTTATAGCTCATATAATAATATTATATATAGCATAACATTATTTCTTTTACTTCTGGCATTTTAAAATATTAACAATTTATGTGTCATTTAGGACATTTATATATAAAATTACCTCGTAATTAATTGTTGTTTGTGAGCATAGACATAGCATAGAATAGCAATATATTTTTAATAAAAAAACATTTTACATTATAAATATATTTAAATAAATATCATTATTTATAATTTTTATTTAAAGTATAGTTAAAATTCTTTATTATTTAATTGAAATACATTTTAATTAAAAATTTATCATTTCCTATTTGACATGATATATCAATCCAAATGTGATTTTACATATCAAATTTATTTTGTAAAGTTTAAATTAAATTATTTATTATTTAAATATATATATTATTATAAATTAATAGTGTTATTTATAATCATTTATCGTTTACCGTATCATTAAAATTAAAATAATTGTTTTGATTATGGATATAAATTTACCTTGATAATAAAAATTTCGAGTGTATCTCAAAATTTAATATAAAGTATACCTCAACTTCATAGTGGTTTACATAAGATGCGCTAAAATAGATCAATGTGAATATAGTCGATATAATTCGCACACGCAGACAATTTACAAAAAAACATTTATATTTAGAGTAACAATACTAACCATTTTAGCTA
>JABUQX010103822.1:32500-45000 GCA_015478945.1 Trachelipus rathkii
CCATAATATATAAACCCTAGACGGACTTCACTTATGGTCGTGCGCGTGAGAAATTAATGGTGCATTCATGCAAGGAAAGGACGCTCAATAATACTCAGTTGCATACCGTAATGTGAGTAGTTTAACAAACAACTCAACTGAAGTAGCATCTAAACGTTTCCCATCTCACATCGTGCGAGAGTTGAGCAGGAATGTGACAAGTGAGAATGCATAGTTTCTTTATGAGTTGCGCTATAAGGAAACCGCCACTCCACTAGAGAACATCTTTCCCCTGTGGCTAGACAGCGCGGTAATAACTTTCATATGTACTTCAATAAGCCCTACTTGACTCTATTGACTCATTACAAAGGAAACCGGAACCATAGTACTCACAGAGACGCGTATGATTATAACATAAATCAAATAATAGAATCTCATCATTAATCAGGCATAGTAGTAAATAATAAAAATAGTGCGAGGCATATGGACCGGTTTTGCAAAATTGTGTGTATCCTTAGTGTGATTCGTGACCACAACGAGGTCATGGTTGTGTAGCGTGGACTCTCTCAACAACACTCTTCTTCAAGCGTGCATAGGTAATGATTCTATAACAAGTCCATGCATATTATTACGCTGTCTTTATACGTACAATCCTCTAATTATGGCTATTACCTGCAGGCTATCTCTCGAAGAGCGTGTGGTTATTTTACCCATTATCCGAAGGCGTTCATAGCTAATGTATAAAGAGCTTGAATGTCTACAACATCTCTCATCGTAATTTTTTATTTTTTAATTGTTTTTATTTATTAGTATTATTAGTATTAATGTATTTATTTCTTGGTAGTTGTGGAAATTACCTTCTATTTACTCCATTATTATTATTGGTGTACATATGTATGGAGTTATTATTGTCGAATCTCTTTCAGTTTCCAATTATTTGCCGATTATTTCATTATTTTACCTTTGTCAGAGGAAGAAATGAAAACTTGCAAGATATATATTGGTCTCAATAGCTTCTACGTTTTTGGAAATTATGTAATGAGAAGAAATTGGGATAAAAATCAGATGCCAACCACTGATATCTTTGAATTATTTTATTAATTTTACTCTTAAATCGATAATGAGTAATATATTATTTATGGTCATTATCTATTAATTGAGTATAAGTGTGATTTAATGATTATTCATCCATATCGTATGTTCCTATAAGTGAATTAGTGTAATAGTGACTCGTTGACTACTATCTATTGTACGCACAGTACAATATAACACTATTTAATAAATTTGATTATAATCCATTATAATATCTAGTTTCTCTCTTATTATTATTATGGTTTAATATTATCTACATGTATTATCTATTATCGTCAGTGTTTTACATAAGCATGCGAAAGAAAATATTTCAATTATATTATTTTATTATTTATTTATTATTATTTGTTATTAATTATTATCCCATGTATTAATTATAATAATATTTATTATTATGATATTAATTTATTATTTAATTCATTATTAATTATTATTTTATAATATATTTAATTATTATTTATTATATTATTATTTAATTATTATTAATAATTATTTAATATTTATTTCCTATATATTATTATCACATATTATTATCTTCATTACAAACATTTAAATATATTTTCTTGTTTATATTTGTTTTCATTATTATTTTTATTATTATTATTAGATTTATTATTATTGTTATTTATTATTTAATTTATGGATAAAACTCATAAAATATATATATGTCGGTCTTCTCTATAAACTATGTGTCATGTTTTAATTATTATACATTAGGTGTGATATTTTTTGTTGATGTGTATTATTTATTATTAAATAAAATTATAATTTTAATTATATTATTTAATTATAATTATTATAATTATTATTATATTTATTATTATATATTTATTATTATATTATTATATATTATAATTATTATTTTTAATTTAATTATTATTATTATATATTATTATTATTTATTATTATGTATTATTATTTATAATATTATTATTATTATTAATTATTATCATTCAAGAATTCTTACTATATATATTAAATTTAATCTACTGATTAGTATCTGTAGTACAATACTATATTTAATATATTAATTATTATTATTAATTATTATTAATTATTTATTTAATTATTATTATTTATTAATTTATATTATTATTATAGGATCACTCTTTCTTGTTTTTATGGTTATTGTATTCTTATTATTATTATTATTAATGTTATAATTATATATTTTTCTTTTTGTTTTTTTATTATAACTATTAATATATATTTCATGAATGTGTTTATTATGATCTATTTAATATATAATTCATTATTTATTATTTAATATGGATATATATTCATGGATCTATTTAGTGATATTTCTCTCAAAAAATATATAGGAACCTTTTACGTTTTTTACAACTCCGTCATTAGTTTATTTATTTATTTTTTTTTTTTTTATATCTTAAATATATGGTATTATAATACCCAAGGGTTAATATACTCTCGCTCTCATTATTGTATGTCATATGATGTATATTATTACTAGTTTGGTGATTTGTCTCTCGGCCTTCCAGGTATTGTGAAATATACTATTTTATCTGTTTTTATTAATAGGAATACTCATCAGAGTTCACTAGGCTACTATAATTTATCTCACTCCTCCCTCCTTGGCGTATGCTCAGGATCTTCTTCCCTGATACTCCTCGTACTTCTTTTTGATTATTATTGTGTGTGGTATTCTTATTATTGATCTGCATGTGATGTGATTGAGTTATTATCCTCTTCAGTCCCCTATCTCATCTCATCCTACGGGTAATATGGAAAATCGATTCCTCCTCTCCCCTCTCGATAACCTCGGTTACTCGATCTGAGTCCCTTTTCTAATTATATATTTTTTATTTTTTATTTTATTAGTTTATCTTTGCTTATTTTTTTTATTATTAGTAATTTCTTTTTTATTTACATTTATTTTATTTATAAGTGCCATGTAATTATAATTGTAATTAATTAATGCTTGATCCAAAATATTGATAATTGGTTTTTCTTAGTAAAATTGTGTCGCACTTTTTTGAATGTATTAATTAATTATTTATTTATATTGAATTAATTTTATTTATTTATTTGATATTTTTGTTTGTTTCAGTTCTTATTTCTTGATAGAAGACTTTCAATTAACATAATTCATTATTAGACTTTTAGAAATATGTAATTTATTGAGTTTATTTTTCTAGTATGTTATTATTATTCGTACTTTTCGAAATAATATTTTCTTAATTTTTAAAACTCTAATAGATTTATACAGAATATAAAGTAGTTGATATTTTTTAAAATTATATGAAATATTTTCGGAATTTTTTTTCATATTCTTGTAGTGAATATTGTGAAGTTGTGTATCTACTTAACCACTCAGTATTTAATTCATTGTTGGTAATCATTAATAACTGTTATTAGGTTTAAATTATAATATATTAATATATATACAGAAGAGTACATCAAAGGACACGACAAAACATGTATGAATAATAGCAAACTTGATCTCTCGAGCCCTTTCAGATACATGTGATGCGATAAAAATTAATGAATTTGTTATAGTATACCATATAATTGTCTATATATATAATGTTAGTGTTGTATATAAATATATATATGTTATTATGTAAAACTGTAAATATTTCTTATCTGAATTAAGTTTTAGAATTTTGGGATAAATATTCTATTGTTAAATTATATATTATTTATCATTATGTATATTATTATATTATTATTATTTAATTTATTATTATATTTATATATTATTTAATTATATTATATATAATTTATATTATATATTATTATTATATTTAATTATTAATTTAATATTTATTTAATTATTATATTATGATTATTATTATTATTATTATTATTATTATATTATTTATTTATTATATATTATTATTTAATTATATTATTTATTTATTTAATATATATTATATTTATATATTATTTATTATTTATTAATATTTATAAATATTTAGCACATACTAATTATTATAAGTATTATTATTTTTATTATATATTATAAATTTAATTATATATTTGCCAGTTATATCTCTAAGCTATTAATAGTATTTAATTATAATTTATCGAAGTTAAGGTATCAGTGTATCATTATGATATTATAAATATTTATATATATATAATATGTTAAATGATATTAAGTTTTATATGATTAATGTCAATATATTTTTTATAATTCTAAATTATATTTAATAATTATTTTAATAAATATTCATTATTCATGATTAATTGTGTTTATTCTTGTCTTATCAATATTTAGTTACAGAATTTTTTAACTCATGTATGTTATTTTATGCTAAATTGCAATTTTCCTGGGGGAATATGATGAAATTGTATATATAATATTATTATTATAATGATATAATTATTAAATTTTATTATAATATATTTAATTTTAATAATAAATTATATATTTATATATTATGTGATAATATTAAACCATATATTTATATAATTACCTATTAGTAATATATAAATATATTATTTAAATATATATAATTTGAGAATAAATTTAATTTCATCTCTCATTATAATATATCATTAACTAATAAATATCTCCATAAATTCTATATTATTTACATAATATAAATAATTTAAATATTTTAAAATAATAATTTATCTGTATACTTCTATTTATTCAATTTAAAATAGAATTATGGTCAGCATCCCTAATAGTTCCATATGGCATGTAAACATCACTATAATCTTACTTTACTCCGTTAGATTTAGACCCTCTCGGAGAGAACTATAATATCATGTTCTAATTCATCTCTACGCGTGAGGAAATTATTTCAGGTGGGAAATTAAACAAATGGTGGACTGTGTAATGACCTGACTGCATGATCGCTTGACCTCAATCAATTGAAATTTTATCTCTCGGAACAACGCAAAGATTTTGCATGCAATTACTTCGTCCTTTTTTCGAAAAAGCAACCTAGATGCGCTTACTCCCGAAGTATGGCGACGAAGAAATGTGATGCCAAAGTGAGTTTGAAATTTATTTTTCTTGTTAATGATGATATTATCCAAATCAATGTCAAGAAAAAATACAGCTTCACCTACTCATTTAGAGGTCAGGGTTTTCGGACCTACCGACGTGTGGTGATACGAGAGGGGACTTCGTTCCCCCCTCTAGTCCCTCCGTCAGGTCTCAATAAACCCCTTAACCTGCAGATTTTAAAGCAGTGTACAACAAGCCTTACAATAATATTTTCTTCCAAAAAACTCATAGGACTAAGTTCTATTGTTATTATGTGTCAATTTTTGCCTTTCCCAAAGAGGAACTTAACGTTTCGCATGACTACTCTCACAATAAGTTTCTATATATCTTAACATGGATTATGTCTGCTGTAAAACTTTAATGTTGTACAATTCTCCATGTTTGTTCATTTCTTACTTTCGATTTGTTACTATGTCATGCTATTCTCTCTAGCTACTCTCTCTATATACTCATTATCGTTTTTCTTTTCTCCCATGCTTTCTTGTATTCATTTTCATCTCTGTAGATGCCTTATCTCTCTCTATCTTCTGAAGATACACATACCAAAAATGATAATTATTTATTTTCGGTATGCCTAGTATATTTATATTAGTTATCACTTCATATTGTTTTCAATTTGCTCTGTGATATATACTCCTGTTTCTCCGTGTGTGTCTTTCAATACTGGTTATTCTAATATATAGACATAAATGAGTATTTATTTTCTCTTTAATAAACTCAATTCATTAATTCAGTAACTCTATTAACGCGTTTTTACTTATACTTTTAAATAGTATAATAATTAATATTAATATATTAATATATATATATAATTAATATATATATATATATATAATATATATACTTATATTATATATATGATTATATATATATATATATATATAGTATATATATTTATATATATATATATATATATATATATATTATATATAATATATATATATATATATATATATATATATATATATATATATATATATATATATATATATAGGTTCGTGTGTGTATATGTGTGTGCCTGTGAAGCTATGTGAGAGAATGATGTTAAATGTTACTTTTGATCTTTCTTTGTAGAATATGTTTTCATATAATATTAATATTATATTTAAGAAATAAAATAAAAATATTTATTTTTAAAATATTTTTATATATATAAAATTTAAGAGTTAAACTTTACCGTTTTGAATTATAAAATTTTATATCATTAATATGGTAATAAAAAGTCCAAAGTGCTTTTGCACTCGACTTTTCCTTATCTATTATGAAACAGGAATACTACGCTGCTATGGAAACCTTCATTAATGCAAATATAATATATAAAGTACATTAATAATCTCAGGCTTTTAAAGTATTAAAGTTTACATAAAATATATTAATATCTGTTTATATGCAAATAGAAATGATAAACTTTATTATAACATTTTATATAAAAGTTTACATAAAATATTTTAATATCTATTTATATACAAAAAGAAATCCTAACTTTTTTATAACAATTTGCAGAATAGTTCATAAAGATTTCATAAAATAGATTTAATATATTTTTAGATATATTAAGTAGTTTATTTATATTTTAAATTGATCCTTTTTTGCTATCATTTATTAAGATTTTAGCGTTTAATTTTCAGAATAATTTTAATAAATACACGTGTTTGTGATAATAAATAATTAAGTCTATCTATCTATCTATCTATCTATCTATTATATTTTCCTTTCTTCAAAAGAAGTTAACAAGCAATTTATATACTCTCTCTCTCTATCTATCTATCTATCTATCTATCTATCTATCTATCTATCTATTTATCTATCTATCTATCTATCTATCTATCTATCTATCTATAAATCTCTCTCTCTCTCTCTACTCTCTCTCTACTCTCTCTCTCTTCTCTCTCTCTCTCTCTCTACTCTCTCTCTCCTCTCTCTCTCTCTCTCTCTCTCTCTCTTCTCTCTCTCTCTCTCTCTCTCTCCTCTTCCTCTTCCTCTTGTATATCCATACTCAGTTTGTCCTCAAATTTCAAGTTCAAACATAGGTACTTATTATATACTTTATTTTTTTTTATTACTATTAATTCATAAGGCAAAGTTTGTTTCTTTGGTTCATTCTGAACAGTTACCCATTATTGATGTTATTTGCTTAATTAAATATAATATATATAATATAAATATATATATATAATATAATATATATATAATAATATATATTATTATATATATATATATATATAATATATAATATATATTATATAATATACAAAAATATAATATTATATATGTATATATATATATATATATATATATATTATTATAATATATAATTATATATATATACTATAAATATATATAGTATAATATATATTATATATAATATATATATATATTAAAATTATGTGTGGTGTGTGTGTGTGTGTGTGTGTGTGTGGCGACGCATCATAGTCAAATTGTGTCTGTCTGTCTCAGTTCTTGGTCTAGTTTCTGTACTTGAGAGCAATACGTGAACAAGTCTTAACAGGGAATTTTTCTTGGATGAATAGAAGGCAGTAACGAAAACCGAATTTTACATACTCAATGTGTAGAGATTTTTCTTCTCCCTTGTCGTAAAGGAGTTTTATAAAGAGAAACCACAAACATTCATCTAATCCGATTCCTTATAAAAATAAACCATTATCACATACACGTGTGTATAAATGTGAAACTGTGTGCACGTTTATATATACAATTCACTGAAAATAAATGTTAAGTAAAGAGGTAAAATTACATTCAATTACAAAAGTAATTAAATGGTGATTTATTTTGAGCACGATTTTAAATAGAGGAGAGAGAGAGAAGATGAAGAAGACAGAGAAGAAGAGAAATGAGAACGAGAAGATGAGAAGAGAAAGAAAGAGAGAGAGAGAGAGAGAGAGAGAGAGAGAGAGAGAGAGAGAGAGAGAGAGAGAGAGATTCTCCAATTTTGTAATTTAATAGAAAGGTCATTCAGACAACGTTTCAGTTTCCTATCAATTAAATCTCATTATTTGTTTTTAACAAATATTCAATGTTAAAATATTGGAGCATTTCCCGTAGACTTATTTCATTTTTAATTCTTCACTCTCTCCAAATTATAAATTAAAGTTTCTCGGCTTCTCTCCCTTTATCCTCTCACTTCTCACATTTCCCTTAGATCATTTCGTTTTGACTCTTCATTCTCTCTCACTAAAGGTATTTTAAAATTTCTCAACTTCTTCACTCTCTCTTTATCTTCTCAACTCTCACCATTTTGTTAATTATTTTTGCTATTTATTTTCTTTTATTCCTCTCACATCAATTTTTCTTTCTTTCTTTCTTTCTCTATTTATCTTCTTTCAAGCTTCTTTCAAAATATAATTTTTTTCCCTTTCTGTGACATTTTTGTCATTCTGGGGACTTTGGTTGTGACACTTCTATAGATTTTATGTCTTTAAAATTACTCTTTTCCACTGTCAGTCTATTAGACGTAAAAGAAAGATTTAAAGATGATTTTAATAATATTATAAGGTATCCTGATATGCATCCAATAATATAGATAATTTGTTCTTGCAATTCAAATCTATTAAGGTAGTTGCTATCTTGCTGAAGACGTACATAAGCGTACACACACACAACATATATATATACTATACCTATAGCATATTATATATAATATAAGTAATAAATATATATATATATATAATATATAATATATATAAATATATATATATGTGACGTGTAGTGTGTGAAACAAAGCACACTTGTGATGGTGTGTGTGAATGTGTTGTGATGTGTAAGTCGTGTGTAGTGTGTGTGTGTGATGTGTGTGTGTGTGTGTGTGTGTGTGTGTGTGAAGCAGTGTGGTAGAATGATAGCAAATGGTATCTTTGATTTTTTTTTTGGCTTTCTGTGTAGAATATGTTTTCATATAACATTGAACTTTTTCAAATTTGACAATAAAAAATTTTTAAATTATATTTAAGAAATAAAATAAATTTTTTTTTAAATTTACAAAAACTAAAAGATCAACTTTACTATTTGGAATTTTATAATTTTATATCATTAACAGCCATGATAATAAAAAGTCTAAAGAGCCTTTGCACTCGACTTTTCCTTATCCATTATCAAACAGGAATACTACGTTGCTATGGAAACCTTTAGTAGGCAAATTAAAATAACCATAAAGGTACAGCGTTAAATAATGCTCAGGCTTTTAAAAATAATAAAGTTTTATTTAAAATATATTAATGTCTGTTTATATGAAAATAGAAATGCTAACTTTTTTATAACATTTTACATAAAAGTTTACATGAAATAGATTACTATATTTTTAGATATTTTAAATAGAAATAATAACTCTTCCCAATATTTTAATAAAATTATTATTGTTGTTCAGTGTATGGGTAAATTAATTAGTAAATTAAGATAATTAATACCATTAAAGGTATACTATTAAAATAAAATATGTTTTAAATCATTTTTTCTCTCCATTAAAATAAATTACTATGTTTTAAATAATTTCCTTCCTCAATTAAAAATAAAATGCTATATTTTAAAATCTTGCTATCGTTTAAAAAAAAAATATTATAATGTTGTTTAATGAATACATTCGTCTTCATTAAGATAAAATGTTTTAAATCATTTTCTTCTTCTTCAATGTGTTTTGACGTATAGCATCAACTACTGAAACACGTTGACCATATTTGCCTCTTCGTGTTAATTGATAAATTGGGAAGGTCCGCATTAGATGGAGGAATTGGAGGGAACGTAAGCGGCCATAAATTTTCAAGACGAATTATAAAGATATAATCTCATAATTAAAGCAAGACGTCCAATTTTATAACAAGCAACAATTGTTATATTTTTATTTTCATCAAGGAATATTCACACATACACTCAATTTATATTATCTCTCTCTCTCACTCCTTCTCTCTCTCTCTCTCTCTCTCTCTCTCTCTCTCTCCTCTCTCTCTCTCTCTCTCTCTCTCTCTCTCTCTCTCTCTCTCTCTCACCTATTTTTTTCTTTCCAGTCCTCCTGTTTTTGATCTTTTCTTTTTCTGTTTGTGTCCAGAATCTCTCTCTCTCTCTCTCTCTCTCTCTCTCTTCTCTCTCTCTCTCTAACTTCCCATCTCTCTTTCTCTAACTCTCTCTCTCTATCTTCTCTTTCTGTCTCTCTCTCTCTCTTCATCTCTCTCTCTCTTCTCTCTCTATCTCTCTCTCTCACTACCATTCTTTCTCCTAGGATTTATAGTTTCTATTTCTCCACTTATTCTTTATTTACAAAAAAAAAAATGTAAACCTGTTATAAATGCTCCATTTATGTTTTCCTCTTATAATTATTTATGCGAACAATTTTTTTTTTTTTTAATTTAATACTTAACATTTGCCAATAGGGTTTATTTTCTTTTAAAATGCTTGAAGAATACTAAAATAGTGAAAATCAAAGATACTTGTCACTAAAAAAAACATTTTAATATTGTATATTTACTAATAATAAAATGATAATATCATCAAATATGTCACATATAGAAATGTTTGGTTTCTGGTATTACCCATACACCCAGGTTTCATACTCCAGTTGTAAAACAATATACTTAGAGGAAATTCAGACATTTCTGAATTAAGTTTTTTGCCATGTATTTTTGCGAGGGTCAAATCTGACTTTTTTTTTTTGTTCTTACCAAAAGAAGTTTTGCAACAAATAATTGACCTGCCACCCTATACAATCCATAAATACATCCCGAAAAATTGTTAACGAAACAAATCTAGCTGATTTACCAATATTCTCTCAACGTCAATTAATCATTTGGTATATATCAAATTACCTAACTATAATATAAATTGATTTCTGTATTCTTGTTTAGGTGTGAACGAACTTCCTGAATGCTAATCACTTTCGATTTAAGTGCGACCATTATTAATAAACAAGTTGTATCAGTAATTTATCTCTTGCAACCTATATTGCAAATTATCAAAGGTCTGTTGAACCTTGAGAATTGTTTCCTCCTTCGCATCATCAAACACCGAAAAAACTTGGTGCTAGACATGTTCTGTCATCTCCGCATCAAAAAAAACGTCAACTTTCAAACCATACAACCAAAATTACCTCACTTTCGAACCAACGACAGGAGCGACCGGTACCGTGAATCCAGGATTATCCCCCCAAAAAAATTACCCCCAACATCTCACATCAGTGCTGCCAACCTCAAATAATTAGTTTCCGTGGTAGAGAAACAGGTCGGAAATTTTTTAAACAGACCTCACATATTTAAATGAGAAAGGAAATAAAATTTCAACCTACATATTTTTATAAAGAATACAATCGCTAATCGATAAAGCTTATATAATAGTAATATATTATATTTTATATATATAATATAAATTATAATATATATCATATATATATTATAATAATATATAATAATAAATATAAAATATATACAATAATATAACT
The DNA here is from genome assembly GCA_015478945.1 of Trachelipus rathkii. Lineage (NCBI taxonomy): Eukaryota > Metazoa > Arthropoda > Malacostraca > Isopoda > Trachelipodidae > Trachelipus > Trachelipus rathkii. Next base: position 43,993 of record JABUQX010103822.1, read on the forward strand.
AAATATAATATATTACAAAATAATATAATTATAATATATATATAAAACAATATATATATATATATATAAATATATCGTAATATAATATAAATATATATATAATATAATATATATATATTATATATATATAAATTATAGTTATAATATATATATATATATATAATAATATATATATTATATATATATATATATATTTATTTTTTTTTTGTTTTTCTTCCACCGCTCAACATCGGCAGAGCCCTATTCATATATATATATATATATATATATATATATATATATAATATATATTATATTATATATATTATATATTATATATATATATATAATTATATTATATATATATATATATATAATATATATATATATATATATAATATATATATATATATGTTTTGTGTGCGTGTGTTTTGTTGTGTGGTGTTGATTTGTGTATTATGTGTGTGTGTGTGTCTGTGTCTGTGTCTGTGTCTGTGTCTGTGTCTATGTCTGTGTCTGTGTCTGTGTCTGTGTCTATGTCTGTGTCTGTGTCTGTGTCTATGTCTGTGTCTGTGTCTGTGTCTGTGTCTGTGTCTGTGTCTGTGTCTGTGTCTGTGTCTGTGTCTGTGTCTGTGTCTGTGTCTGTGTCTGTTTGTTTGTTTGTTTGTAAGATTATGTGGTAGAATAATATACTAAGTGGTACCTTTGATCTTTCTTTGTTTTCTTGGTAAAATTTATTTTTTTATATAACATTAAATTTTTTAAAGCTGACAATACAAATATTATTATTATAATTATGAAATCAAATAAAAATATTAAAATTTAAAATATTTTAAAATATATTTCAACTAAGAGATCAACTTTACTATTTTGAATTTTAAAATTTTATATCATTTATATGGTAGTAAAAGTTAAAAGAGCTTTTACACTCGACTCTTCCTTATCCATTATGAAACAGGAATACTACGTTGCTTTGGAAACCTTTAGTAAGGAAAATGTAATACATAAAATATATTTAATATGCTCAGG
>JABUQX010103822.1:57500-62744 GCA_015478945.1 Trachelipus rathkii
TTCGGTATAAACTGTTCCCCCCCCCAGCCGAATTTGAACATCTAAAGAAGGTCATTTGTGCTCTGTGCTGCCCATTTCCTCACTCTCAATTACGGCACGCCATAGCGACATTGCCACCCTCAGAGGTAAAGATGATTGAGTCAGTAAGAAATCACAGCTAAATGAAAGCTGCGGTAGCTCATTAATTCCTCTTTACTTCTGGTTATTGCTCAAACTTAAATTGGAATTAAGAAGAGAGGTTTAATAAAATTTAAGAATATTTAAAAAATTTAATGAATTAACTCAAAAATCTTTACATATTCTAACTCCCTCCTATCAAATTCACGTAATATAGCGTATAAAGTCATATATTAAATATGCACCCTACCAACCCCATATATATATATACCCTCTCTACTCTATACTCTACTTACCAATACGCCCTACTAGTATACCCAACTCAAAGACACGACTTATCATTATAGATATAAAAACGGCTATCAGATATTAATCGTAACGTGGCAGACTATCACAACTTATATCTCACTCACACCTAGTCACAATCATACTAGTCAAACACAGTACTAAGGCCACGCCACAACGGCCCCCATGTCCAGGACATAAGGGGTGCTTGAAGCACCGGGGCAAGCCAGCATCAAGTATTTCACATGCCGGAATCGCTCTGTAGCGGGAGGGGCGGACGGAACCGCGCACGGCAGATGACACTACGCGTATATTCTCAAAATCCTTAAGGAAGCAATCCGCGCGCGCAGATATCCGGAGCACCTACTCACAAAAAAAAGGATGATGCGCGGACGACCACTAAAGTCCGCATAAGATCACCAGACTTCACCACTTGTCAGATTCGCCACGGAAGGCCGAGAGACCCCGAGAACTGATATCTATGCGGTCTAGTCTAACTTGGGGTAACCCATCAGTGTAAAAATTTTTGTTTTTTAAAAACTAGGATTGGGTACGCGGGCAAATGGTGAACCTTTGAGCGCTAAGCCCTATAGTCTTGAAAAAAAACTAATTGGCTACCCCAAGGTAGTACGAATGTCCGCTCGAGTTCCGCTGGACAGGGTCCGAGGTCTCTCCGAGCCTTAAGCCAGGAACGAAGCCGAGCGCTCAAAGGACTATTTTCCCCCCTCAGGGAGGGGCTCTTCATCGCAAGGGACCCTGACAACATAGCCCAGACTCGCATCCTCTTGCGTATTTGGTCTGGTCGATAGAAGGTTCCTGACCAAACATTGCACACTAGCGGCGGTCCAGTTGGAGAAAGTATGTCCACGCATCTGGTTAGAGTAGGACGAGCCACGCCTTAGATAGGGTGGATGGATGGATATGATATACATTAGAGTACCGCACTATATGAAATATATCACAAAGATAAAAATTGATAAAATATAGGTAGATGTAAGTATGTGCTGGACAGAAATTGTGGATGCAAGGATAAATAGGAGTGCAAAGTATATAGATATAGACTTAAAGTAAAGCATAGAAGGATAGATAGTCCTATACATATACAAGTATGATAATAAGGTAAAAGAGCTAAGATTATACTGTATAAGATATAGTGATACTATATATACAACTATAGAACTCATAAAACAATATTAGATAATAACAATAAGATTCTAGATGAGAAGTAGAGATATACTCACTGGATGTAGAGAGCAGGCCGCCGACCCCAGCATTTTGGAGACCCCGTTGCGACGGTTGAGGAAAATTTTTCTAACGTTCAAAAAAATTTCTAAGTTCAGAAAAAGTTAAGTTAAGTTTAGGTTTTTTTAAGAAAATTGTTTAGGTGGCAATGCTGTCTGGGGCCTAACATTTCAAAGTGGTTTTCAATTGAAAGAATTCTTCTTAAAAAAACTTAATTTAACTTTTTCTGAACTTAGAAATTTTTTTTGAGCTTAGAAAATTTTCGGTCCTAAAAAATGGGTGGGTCGCTGTCTACAGTAATACCATATATATATATATATTACGTACTGGTATATATATTATATATGATAATATATTATATAGTATATATATATATATATCATAGTATTAATATATATATATATATATTATATTATATATATATATATATATATATATATACTATATTATACTATATATAGAGATAGACGGGCAGAATATTTAGCAATGTTTGATATTAATTTGTACTTTTTTTTTTCTTTTTAAATTGGTCGGTATATGTACGCACAAATATTTGTTTAGGATAAGACTTTTGGTTATTTGTCGTTTGATATTATTTAGCGTAAAGACTTTTGTCTATAGACGGGTTTTCCCAACTCGTGTAACCGCGTACGCCTTGAGGGGTACTGCGGTAAGAGCGCTGGTTGGGGGTTACGTGAAAGCATAATCTTGGTATGATGGAAACACTAAAAACGGAAGGAGATGTTGCCACCCGCTGACGAGCGTGAGAGAGAGCTCAGATGATATCTGGAAAAGAAAACGTGCAAAATGTGAAAATCAAAATAAACTTTGAATGGTGCCAAAGACAAGGAAGATAAACTGTGTAAATTTTTTCAAATCAATTTTTAACTAATTTAATTTGTGTATTTGAAAGGTGAATTTAGTAAACAAATAGTGTTGTTTAATCTAAGTTACACTACTGGGTGTGTGGTATATAACCTAACAGTTACTTAACGAAGCTTGTTTATATTGAATTTTTGTGATAATTTAAATTTGGATGGCCTAACCCTAGGCTAACATAGGTAAGAGATTTTACTGGTTTTCGCTGTGTCTGCCTTTTTATTGTGGATTCTTGAAATAGAAACAGAGGTTCTGTGTATTTTAAATACAGTCTTTTATTAATTGTTACGTGTAATTTTTAGTGATAATTAAAATAAATTAGGTTTGTTCGCGCCAGTCGACAGTACTACAGTTAGCCTACCTGGTAAATACGACTCTTTTATATATCCTGGCCTAGGGCTAAGCTATTTGGCTTGTTTTAAATTTTTTAACGAAGCTATTTTAAAGAGATTAGTTTTATAATTCTTTTGAGGCTTTAGTGATATTCTAAACCGTAAGCTTGGTAAAATAATAGGTACAGGTTAGTAGGCTAATAATAATTTAAAGTATGTATGCTCTGTGTTATAAATGTGGGACTGCGACAAGTGAATATGTGCATGGGTGCCCTGTTTGGGTTTTGAATGCAGAGAATGTGTTTTTTTATAAGAAAGGAGGTTGCAAGACTGAGTGAAGAATATGCATGGGTTGAAAGAAGTATTTGAAAGGTTGAGAAAGGAGGAAGTGTGTAGGAGGTTAGTAGGGAGCGGGACTAAGGGGTAGACAGGAATAGTGATTCACGTAGAGAGGGAAGATGAGAGGGAAAAGGATAAATAAGTTGATAATAGGTCTGCCAGAGTGAATATGAGGGGCATGGAAAGCATTAGCAATAATAATTTAAAGATGAGGATCCTGAAAGTCAGTCAGCCTGTGACCTGGCAGTAAACAGGTTCGACTGTCTTCCAGAATGGGGAGGGATCAGAGAGTGCAATGGGGATGTTGAGTTTTCTTCTAAAAGGGAGACTGATACATTGCTAATTGAGACTCCATGACAGCGATAGCCTAGATAGGACTTGATTCAAAAAGAATAAACAGGAAACGGGGATTGAGAGTACTGTTATCCAGCGGTGCTAGAGTGAGTGATTTGTGGGATAGGATAATAGAGAGATTGATTCTACAAATGTTGATTCAGATGTGATTGGGCATGTGGTACAAATGATATAGGATATAGAAGGTCAGAGAATTAATAGCAGATTTATAGGAGATTGGATTTTCCAGAAGATTGAACAGCTATGTGAAAAAGGTGGCATGATTTCCTGGGATTTTTTACTTTGGGTTGGTGGGCAGGCTCAGGAATGGGGGAAGTAGGGCTTTAGGGTGTAAATGAAAGGGTTAGGAAATTCTGTTTTTTCAGAAAATATTAGGTTTTTGGATTGTGGAGAAGGATTCTGATAAAAGATATTTTTTTTGGTGCAGATGCTTTAGGTGTTGGGCTTTTTCAGTACCAGTTTTGGAGACTTGTTTAGCAAAAAACTAGGTAAGGAGTTGGGGGGTGGTGGGGCTACATGCTGAGGATGAAGAATAATAGCAATGGTACTATAATAGTAGGGGAGATAAATAAAGCTAGGTGGTTGTTACAGGGTTTCAAATAATGATGCATGATAATAAAAATAACAGGGGCATTTTGGAGTAATCAAAATGTTTTTCCACAAATGCTCATAGCCTTAGAATAAAAAAGATGAGCTGATTAAGTTATACCTTAAATGAGAATCTAGACATTATTTGCATAACTGAGGCATGGGTTAAGGAAGAATTATATGGAGACTCCTTTCAGGAATATGAAATAGACTAGACGGATATTCACTTTATTTATACCAGCGTAGAGGAAAGAAGGGTGGTGGTGTGGCGCTTTTTGTTAAAAGCAATATTAAAATTAATGGACTGACTTTAAAATGAATCATGAATATTTGTGAACTCCGGTGTGGGTAGAATAGTTCTTATAGTGAACAATAAGATCATATAGAGACTAGGGCAATCTTTATAGACCTCTGGCAAGAGTCAAAGAATTAGACCGACGGAAATGTGAAGAGAAAATAGGAACGACAGCATGCACAGTAAGAGAAAAGGTATAGTCCATAGATGGTGATTTGTTCCAGTCTTCCGGGTCATGTCATTGGGAATTCTTGTCTAAGTATGGACCATCGAGTAGTTTCTGCATTGCTATCAAATTGGTATACTATGAGTAACTTCTTTTGACCCAGATGGTCCAAGACCCACAAGATACGATGAACTACTAGACTTAATATTAAACTAACGATGAAGATGGTGGATTAAAGTTAAGAGTGTGAGGAGAATGTGAGGAGCTTAGTGTTGACATGATATAGATTAGATTTAATATGACGTGATATCTGGGCCAACTGCAAGTTATGAAGGGAAAGCGATCTTAGATTTCCCGAAATTGGTGAATTTACGCTCAAATTTCGGAGACAGTGCTTATAGTACAACTAACTGGATAGACGGAAGAGGTTTAAAGACCAAGAACCTGGTTTTGGATCATGTGGGTAAGCCATTTTAAGGGCAACCATTTTAAATGAATATTGCAGCTCAGTATGTTTTAAAGGGGATGAAACCCATTAGGGTGGCAAAGAAGAAAACCTGGTTTGGTGGGAATAGAGAGATAAGAAGAGAAAATCGCGGTTAATGAAAGGGCGTAGATCGTGGTTTAAAGTAGTTCAAAGGTAGTAT
>JABUQX010103824.1:0-5000 GCA_015478945.1 Trachelipus rathkii
ATTGTTGGTTAGAATACCTGGCCAGCAGTTATATAGAGACATAGAAGAGTACTCATTAACTTCTTACATAAGAACATAAAACCCCACTAACTATAATATTTAGATAAAATTACTAAGGTAATTAAGAGTGGGGCGTGGTAGGTGTGATTAGAATTAATAAAATGAAAATTGATTAATTAAATAATATATATATAGTATATTATTTATTTAATTCATATTGGATATATTTTTAAATATAACTTTATATTTCTGTGTCGCGCTTTGTAATTGTTACCGATATACTAAATAAATATTATAAATACTTAATCCAATTAATAATAACAGTAATAACTATACTTAATAAAGAGTCACGTGATCAAGGTATACCAACACACTACAATTTACAGGCCCAATGGTAGTCCTGCTTCTTTTCCTAAATTGACTAAAATGTTATCAGAAACACTCTTCAACGCTCAAATAGTACCTTCATATATATATATATTATATACATAAATATATATATTATTAATATTTTTTATTTAGAGTGTATATACCCCCGATATATATATATAAAGTCGTGGGCTTGAACTGCTCCCTTGGTTTTCCAACTGAAAATTTTCTGGCCTCTTGCAAATAAAACATCTCTAACACTTCTGGCACCATCATACCCTTTCCTCCCGCTCTTCACGTATCTCATGGCTCTGTTCGCTAACATTCGCCACTGAAAAAGGACCCAAGTCTCTTCGGCAACTCTCTATTGTCTCGTAGAACACTAAACCTGGATGATTCTGGCGCCAAAGTATTCTCCCCCTCCATCTCTCTCCTCCTTCTCCCTTCTCAGCGGTGTCCCATGTCTTTCCCTGTGATCACACTTGTATCCGGTCTTTCCTTGGCTCTCATTTGTAGCATTATGCACGTAGAGAAGGTGTGTTGTGGCCGGCGGTCTTCTGGCATTTCCCTCTCCCCAGTCGTGTATTGGAGGGGAATGTGCTGTGTGCTGACTCCCCGCCCTATTCGTCTTCACTCTCCTTATCTATTTCCTCTTTAGTCGTCTCAAATACCAGCACTTCCTCAGTGGTTGCGATATCCTCTAAGCTATTTCCATGGTCTCTCGACATCTCTCTCTATTCCAGATCCTCACCTATTCCGAAAAAGGAAGCCGTTCTGATCCTTCCAACTATCGCCCTATTACTCTCACTTGTATGCTATCTAAGATCTTGCTAAGATACCTCTTCTTAACTCTTTCAATTCTTTTAGAATTTCCAGTCTGGATTCTTCATTCTCTTCTTCCGATTCGCTAGCACGGCTTTTCGGTCCGTCAAGCTCTACTGGCGAACTACTTTCCTCCTACTTATTATTCCAATGACTCATTCTCTGGTCAAGTATTGTCTACTCTTCCACTACTATTTGGTAATGGTAGAGCTGAGGAGCGGGAAAATCGAATCTGCAAAAGTAGGAAAGGCTTGACATAAACCATACTTAAAACACGGAATAGGCCATTCACGGGGAAACTTGACCCCGAACCGATTACCTATGCATAAGCGCGTCCACTCGCCTAATTGGCTCAGCTATAGCTCCTCTCCCTGCTTCGTCTCTTTGGGTCTTCCTCTCCTTTCCTGGCTTACTTTATCGTCCACGCCTTTTCCTTTCAAGTCGCTGCACAAATATCCGGTGCGTGTGGTTCTGCACATGGCAGTCGCACTGTCTTCTTTTTCTGACATTCTGTCATACGTGGTGTTCCTTCCTTCAGGGTTCGGACTCTTGATTCCCCACTAATCTTTAGTCCTTTGGACTCCTTCTTATGTATTGATCTTTCTCACCCTCTGTACATACTAACTGTCTCCTATCACTCTTCTCTCCTTACTGCCGATGACTCGCCCGCGGTTCCTTTCTCACGCTTTTTCAGAACTCCGTCGGGGATTTATTCCAATTCTTGCTCTATAAATTTCTTTACTTCTCATTTCTTGCCCTTCTCTCAAGGTCTTAACCTTTTTCCTCGGTTATCTCCTCTTTCTCTTCGCTGATATCTGGACATGAATTTAACCGGATATGTGTCGTCCCTTCAACCCATTGCGTGAAATTCTATTTCTTTAAAAACTCTCACATTTCTCATCCAAATTCCCTCTCTAAACATTACACCTTCAATATGTGTGTATATCTTTCGTAACTCTGGTTTCCTCGTAACCTGTTCTCTCTCCTGTGCAATACTAGCGACAAACATCCTTTAGGCCTATATACCATCACTAGCAAACCAGAAAAAACAATGTCTTGAGATACCTCTCACATCACACCAGGTATTGCTAAGCGGCCTCTGACAAAGAACCAGCGAGTCCTACTTGTCTCGAGACCTGCGAGTAGCTTTCTTATTCTCCTTTTTTCTCAGCTACTATAATACTCCGCGCTATAACTAAGGGCTCATCCGCTCCTAAGTTGGATGGTTACTCGTTCCCTTTCTATCTGGGGGGCGCTCTCAGTTTCAACCCGGCTTCTTGGATAAGGGTCGAGTCAAAGAGCCACACCACGCTTACATAACCTGTTCCTCGTACTATTTCCAGCTCACTTTTGCACTTCACTCTTTGGTCTTGGGGGTCGTACAGGGCTATTGGTGGTTCATACTTTCTGACTGGACTGCATCACGCTTATCGTCTTCTCTGGTAGGGTAACCCGTATCGATGCAGCGGCAAGGTGTTCGAAGAGAATATTAGCATAGCGATGAACAAACCGACGCTTTACCCCCGACGCCCTCATACGAGCGCCCACAAGGAGATTGCTGTGCAGCTGCGCACTGATGTCTCTTGTGCTGCATTTGCTTAATTCCAGCAGTTATCGCTTGGTGGTTGACTTCCTTCTTCTTCCTGTCACCTCTGTTCGTGGAATTCCTCTCCATATAAAATTTATTCATGATGAATTTATTAATCTCCATCACTTTAGAACGCTCGTATTCTGCTCTCATCTTGAGTATATTTGCGCTAGCTGAACTGTAAATTTCATTAGCGTGCACACGCAGTACCTCCCGTGTAGGAGCTCATGCAGTAGAGTGGATGTTGTAGACAACTGTAATATATATATATATATATTAATACATATAAATCAATTAAGTATATACTAGGCTAAATATAGATAGGTCATATAGTATATATATATAGTATAGGGGTATACGTATTGTCTACTACTATCCGTTCTCATAATTTATAGATAATAATATTGGATTGGATTGTATGTTATACCATGCTTAATATATCACTTGCTTTAGATAGGTAACAAATAAAAACTATATAGAGTATATATACTACGGACTAAATATACCACAAACTAGTGATATCGATACTATGTATTAACTAGATTTTGATAAAGATTTTAACTCTCATATAATTGTTTTCAGATTTGTCATAATAATAACCTCACAAATTGTTTTAAAATGCCAATCATTCGTAAAAGATTTGTTTTATTATTAATATGTTACAGAATCTTAAATAGAGTGTAAAATATTTCACTGTTTCCGGCTTGCTATTTTGGGGGGTGTCCAGTGTTCTAGACAATACAGGATTCTCTTTTACTATCCAAATTGACTTCCAGATATTCCTCTTTCTGTGATGATTTCCATATATTTATGAAGTGGCGTTGTAGTAAGGGAGAGGGAAACACCACACTAGAAGCTTGCAGAGAGACCCGATCCAAACATCTGTGGTTTCCTGCTATGAGTATTGCTTTGGATTATTTCTTGGCCGAGGTTTAGACTTTCCCAAATGGGGCGGAGGCTCTCCATCCGTTCAAATTTGGAGCCTTTTTTTTTTTTTTTTTTTGCATCTTTTTGGAGATCCCTCTAAACATTGTTTTTGCTAATCCTTTTTTATTTTTTAACGATTTGTTCCTAATTCAGATTAGACCCAATGTCAGAGATAGTCCGCCAACCTCCTCCGGAGGGTTTGGGGATTTTCTTTTTTCCCCAATTGCGAAGCCCTATAACCACGACGACGAAGACAAAGCTTGAAAAACCGTTTACCGAAGTGTTTTTGGAAATTCACAGTATTTCGTTCGGGCAGGCTGACTTGGGAAATTTCCAATCAGATTTCCATTAGATTCTCGTTGGACGCTTTTCGATATATTAGCGGCTCAATGTTGCGGTTTCATTTATAGGTCTTCGGTGATTGCTTCGACCGAATTAAGGGGTCTGGATAGGGACTTCCAGAGGTTTTCGTGAGCCTCTGACTCAATCGATTTTATAAGACCCGGCTAAAAGGGAGGCGGAGCCCCCCCAAGAGGGGGTTCTGGTTCTAGAAGGTTTTTTATAACTGATCGATAGACTCGCTTCACTTTCGATGATTCCAATGTTTGTCGTGAGTGCGATTTCCGCCGTAAATAGATCTTTAAATCGCGTCTTTCTCGTTGCTCATGGTTGCTATAACACAGAAAATGTAATGATCAAAGATAAATAATTACAGATCAATGCAGAACATTCGTACTATAATCGCCGGTATGTATTCATGTCACACTGAATGTCGACGAGAGGGAATCAGGGCGACTCGAAAAAACTTAGTTCGATAGAAGGAATAACAAGAAGGTATTTAACAGATCTCAGAATAAACTACTCTCTAAATCGGTGATGAATCGATACGTGGTGTGATAAACTGATCACAGGCGAAATTTACTGGTGACCCTAGGTCCCAATCACACCTAAGGGGGTGGCTGCGCCCCTTAGCGCCCCATGGCAAATCGTCTAAAAACATGTTAGGTCACTTAACGTATCGGGAGTGAAATTTGGTATGTGAGCTAATATGATGACTGTAGATCTCGTTCGGAGACGAAAATTACGTTTCCTTTACTGGTCTGCACAATCTGTAAGGGGGGAAAGTAGCCCTATCTAAAAATTATATTTGCATCGTACTTATTCATGATTGTATTCCGGAGTCGGATCGGGATTCGGAGTCGGAGCGGAGATGGAGTGGAGGTCGGATTCGGCCTTCGGAGTCACCAAGACCCCACGGAGTGGGGTCCCCCTTTGAAAAAAGAAAGAAGAAGAA
>JABUQX010103824.1:10000-19195 GCA_015478945.1 Trachelipus rathkii
ACTCATACAATTCTTCTTAAAATGGTGTAGTATGGGGCTTATCGTCTTATTAATTCTCCTGTTCTCACTATCTCTCTGTCTACTTGTCGAAATGCTACGCCACTTTCTTTATTGTATTGCTATTACAACGGACAACAGCTTTTCTGAACTCTTCAGCCGCTCATCTTCTCAATTGAGAAGGGATGGCGCAATGCGCCTTTCTACACAGCCTCATCATTTCTCTATCCAACTCTGACCCCCAGACCGTGGTTTAGCCCTTACCGTGGCTCAATCGGTAGAGCGACAGAGTCGCAAAGGCAAGGGCCCGGGTTCGATCCCAGTCCGGGTCCTATCTAGCAATTACCTAGTGAAGTTCCCCTTCTAGAATAGGACTATATATATATATATATATATATATAGGTATAATATATATACATATAGATAATATATATATATAGTATATATATATATATATATATATATATATATATATATATATATATATATATATATATATATATATTTTATATATATATATATATATATATATATATATATATATATACTCTATATATATATATATATATATATAATATATATATAATATATATAAAAATATATTTAAAATAAATATATTTATTTAAAATTTTAATATCTTTAATTAGCAATTGTAGATATATATAATAAATATATATATATATACTTACTTACTTCTTACTTCCTCTCCCAGGAAGGATTCTTCATCCTGTCAGCCGCGCAAGCATCTTTCTCCAGACGTCCCTCTCCTGCACTGTTCCTCTTCTCTTCAGCGCTCTCATATTTGGTAGCTGACATCTTTCCAGAGAGTCCTCCACCGATTCCGCCCATCTCTTCTTCGGTCTTCCCCTTGGTCTTCTGCCCTCTGGTGTCCATTCCCATCTTCTTTTCGGCATTCTCTCCTGCTCCATCCTCTCCAGATGTCCCCACCATCTCAATCTCCCCACATCCATCTTCAGTGTCATCTTCTTCACCCCTATATCTTCTCTAATAACTTCATTCCTTATTCTGTCTCTCCTACTCTTTCCAATCATAGTTCTTAATATCCTCATCTCTGCAGCTTCGTATTCTACTTTCTTTCTTCTCGTTGTTGTCCATGTTTCCGCTCCGTACTGCAGCAGTGTCGGAGTCAGTATTTTGTGTAATATCACTTCTTTAACCCTCTATTCGCGATGTCTATGTCTTTCATCATGGGTAATACCCGGCTTTTCATACTAATCCATAGCTTTCCATTCTTCGGGCATAATCTCTTCCCACTTCCTCCCCCTTCTGTAGGAAACATCCTCCGAGATAATTGGGGGGCAGGTAATTTTACGCGCCTCACCTCCTCTTCTATTCACCAATCATTCTCATCCCCATCCTCATTTTTCCTCCGGTTTACTGTTAATTATCTCTGTGCTTTCTGTATGTTCATGCTTCATCCCTGCTTCCTCTCAACTCTCGGCAAACATACTTCACCACCTCTCAAATCGCCTCCTCTCTCTCGCTCCAACATGTCGTCCGCATAATGCCATATGTCCCCTTCAAATTCTCCCCAGTCTCTCTTTCACTTTCCTTATCACCCGTCTAAATATATGAATATAAACAGGGCAAGTGGTGTAACAACACTTCCCCTGCTTCACTGATCCTGTTTTCACCTTCAAAACACTATCGTTCTCGCACTCAGTTCTAACATTACAGCTGCATTTGTCATACAATACGTTTCTATCACCTATCTTAATCTACGCGTTCACATCCTATAATCCTCTCCATAAGCTCTCGAGCTTTTTCCTTGGCCACCGGAATCGAATCCTTTTTGGCAGATCGATGAAGCTACAAAGAACCTTGCCAAATCCAGGCATCTTCTCCAGACCATCTCAGTGTGAATAAGAAGGTCCGTCGTTCTCCTCCCCTTCATACCCCGTACTGTTCTTCTCCGAGTCTCGGCTCTACCTTCTCTTCTCAACCTCCTCTCCAATATTCTTTCGTCATATTTTCGTCAGATGGTCCATCAGTGAGATACCCCTATAATTATTACAGCTTCCAGCATCTCCTTTACCTTTAAATATCGGTATTATTATTGCTTTGCCCCAACCTTTCCGGCAACTTTCCCTCTCTCCAACACTTGTTCGTATCAAACTGATGATTCTCCCTTTCAACTCCTCTCCTCCTCCCTCCAAACCAACTCCACAGCCACTCCATCCTCTCCTGGGGCTTTACCCTTCTTCATCCCTTTTTATTGCATCTTCATAATTCTCCACCGTTATCTCTCCGCTTTCCTTCTTCCTCCTCTTCCTCCTCCCTCATTTGATCTGCAGCTTCTTCCTCTTGTTCTCTGTATTCTACAATTTAGCAAGATCTTCATAGTATTCGGTCAATCTATCTCTTTCTTTCGGTCTCATAAGAATCTCTCAGTTTCTATCTTTTATAATTCTAGTTACACTTTTTGGTTTTCTATACGCCTTCGCCATCTTAAAATAGCTTTTTCTTCCCTTCGCCCACATCTCCGTTATTTTTCTCCTGCATTCTCTCTGTTCTCCATCTTTTTATTGCTCCTCGCTCTTTCATTCTCTCTGCCTCATTCCTGTGCCTGGTACATATTCCTCCTTGCGGCCGCTGTTCTTTTCAGCCACTTCCTCATTTTCCCTGTTTTTCCTTAATTGCTTTTTTTCACTTCTTCGTTCCACCATGGTGTATGTCTCTTCCTATACCTCCTACCCATCTTTTACCAACTAAGAGTTTTCTCTGCCACTTTCCCCTGATGACATCCTGCAAGTCTTCATTTTCTTCTCATTCCTTAGGGTTTCCTGCATTTTCCGTTCATAATTTCGTCTCGTTTCCTTGTTCTGGCAACTTCTCCACTCTGATCAGCTGCCGCTTCTGCTCCATTTATCTTCCCTCCCTCTTATCTTCATATTCCGCCACCAACAGTCTAATGATCCGCATCAAGGATACTCCCGGGATCAACACACCTTTACATTCTTTATCATCCTTTTATCGGAGAGACTATCATGTAGTCTATCACCGATTTTTGATAGCGAATTCTTCCGTTATCCGCTGATATATCTATACCTCGTAAAGATATGCAGCTCTCTTTGTTTGAAAAACGTTTTCATTATTTTTAGATCGTTTCTCACACAAAAATCGATCAACGCTTCTCCCTCCATGTTTCTTGTCTCCTCTCCAAATGGTCCCAATACTCTCTCCATCTCTCTTCTCTTTCCTACTCTAGCGTTGAAATCTCCCATCAACACGCACCTCTCCCCCTCCTCCTCCATCCCCACCTCTTCTTCCATCAATTCCATAAATCTAGTTTTTTTCATCCTCTGAGTGCCCCTGTTGTGGTGCATATACCTGGAATATTCTATACTTTATACGGCCTATCTTCAACACGCACATCATCAACCTCTCATTTATAATTTTTACTCTCTGTATACATGGTGACAGTCTTGGTCCCACTATAATTCCGACACCATGCTTTCTTATTCCTTCTCTCACTCCACTATACATCAGAACAAATCCTTCTCCAATCTCTTTACCCTCTTCACATCCCCTCACTCTCATCTCCGCCATCCCCAACATATCTATCTTCCTCTCTTTCATGATATCTATTATCTCCTCCTCTTTTTCTACATAGGTTCCCATATTTATCGTGGTACACCTATAATTCTTGAAAGTGTTTTCCTGATTCCTAGTCCGTAAATCTCGCAGAAGTCGTCGTCTAAAGTTCGGTCCGGCTTCCGAGGCTCGCGACTTGAGTTCTTCAAGGCAGTTTATTTCGGGAGACGGCTTGCTAGGCCACTATCCCTCCCTCGCGCCATATCTCTGCTATCGGCGCGGACACCCCCTGGGTGCGCGGGGGAGACATATAATATATATATATATAGTATATATAATATATATATATTATATATATATTATATATATTAATATATATATATATATATATATATATATATATATATATATATATATATAATATAGTATATATTATATATATATATATATAATATATAATCAGAGGCGACTCCTGCACTCGTGCTACTCGTGCCAGCACGAGTTAACATTATAGAAACTATCTATTTTTGCAAATTTTATAATGTTACGATAAAATTTTCTTATTTTTTTTTACATTATTACATAATAAATATAAAAGATTATGACAAATTAAAACGAAAAATATAAGTATAACCCCTATTAAATAACGCTTTTAACCCATTAAAAATGGAGGCATCTCTGCTCAAATAGGATAGCGGGGTACGTCGGACGGTTTCCGAATTCTGAATTTGCAGTACAAAATTTGTTTATAAATAGTGTTTATAATATGTTTAAATACTATACATTATAAATATATACTTTTATAACAAATAATATTTATTAAAATCATACTTTTTAAGCCTGACCTTGACCTTTTTTGGCCTTGACCTTTTTTCGACCAACCCCTTCGTCTTCCATGGGTCATTTTTGGCCCACGGTATTTTTTGAGAACCCTAATTTTTTGAGAACCCTAATTTTTTGAGAACCCTAATTTTTTGAGAACCCTAATTTTTTGAGAACCCAAATTTTTTGGCAACCCTAATTTTTTCGGCAACCCTAATTTTTAGCACCCTTTCGAAGAAAGGGTGCGCCAAACGGTTGCGTCAGCAACCGTTGTACGTATTACCCCCCCCCTATTTTACGCCCCCCCCCTAATTTTTTTCGACCGTGGGCAATTTTTGCCCACGGTAATTTTTGGCTAACCTTTAGGGGCTTAGCCCTTTTTGATGTCGTTACCTTGTTTGACCACCTTGCCAGATACCATGGGTCAATTTTGGCCCACGGTAATTTTTGGTTACCCTTTGGTCTTCCATGGGTCATTTTTTGCCCACCGGTAATTTTTGGGCTTCCTTTAGGTGGTCTTCCGTGGGTCAATTTTGGCCCACGGTAATTTTTTGTCCTTCATGGGTCAATTTTGACCCACGGTAATTTATTGTCCTTCCTTTAGGGGCTTAGCCCTTTTTTGATGTCTTAACCTTGTTTGACCATGATATTTAGGCCTTGACCTTGCCGTATACCATGGGTCATTTTTGGCCCACGCTAATTTTTTACCCACTCGTTGCCCGCCCGTCACATATTTCGTTCCTAACTTGTACGCATGTATGGACCTACCCTAACTTGAACACCTACACACGTGCGCGTGCGCGCACACACACACACACACACACACACACACACACACACACACACACACACACACACACACTTATACAGACATTCACTATGACACTTACATTTACCCATAGACACTTACATTTACACTTATACACACGTACGCGTGCGCACACACATACACACCCTTGCCATATACCGTGGGTCAAATTTGACCCACGGTAATTTTTGGGCTTCCTTTAAGGGCTTAGCCCTATTTTTTAACGTCTTTACCTTGTTTGACCATGATATTTCGTCCTTAACCTTGCCATATACCATGGGTCAATTTTGACCCACGCTAACTTGATGGCTTTGATGGTTCCCAATCACCGTAAGAAGTACCTAGGGATGTTCTATTAGTGTTCTATGATTATTCTATGAGTGTCAGATGAGTGCCAGGTGAGTGCCAAGTGAGTGCCAATGAGTGCCAAATGAGTGCCAAGTGAGTGCCATTGGTGGCAAGTGAGTGCCACATAGTGCCAAGTGAGTGGCCACATAGTGCCAACTGAGTGCCACTTTTTCAGCCTTTTCTAGCCTCCCCTGAGCCCCCGAATAGGGCCTAATATGGAGTGTCATACCGTAGGTAATAAGGTATGAGGAATCGATTGGTGTATATTACAATCTGCTAGAATGCTTCCTACTATGAGTTAGTATTTTTATAACACTTATAAGCACTTACACTCTCCATAGACACTTACATTAAACCAGATACACTTACACTCACACCCACACACAGATACACTTAGCACTTACACTCACTACACTCGATATTTGATGCCTCAACTTTGATGCCTCAGCTTTGATGCCTCAACTTTGAGGCCCCAGCATAAATTCCTCAGCATTAATGCTCAGCATTGTGTCTCAGCATTGATGTCCTCACCACTGATGCCTGCAACTTTGAAGGTTCATCTTGATGACTCATCTTGATGACGTTTCATCTTTGAGACCAATCTATATTGAGATTCATACTTTGATGAAATCATCTTTGATGGCTTCATCTCTAACACTACAAATCAAAGAAACAGAAGTTAATATTATGTCTAACCTATGTTAATAAGCTGACACCAGGTCGCAGCATTGAATCTCATCCGCGTGAAGCCCACGAACCCGCACCCGCAGGTGCGAACCGCCGCGTTTCTGCCGCCGCCGCGTGCGCCCGCAAGCGCAATATTTCCGCGTAACCCCCGCCGCGTGCGTCCGCAGACGCCTATCCGCGCGTACCCGCCCGCCACGCGTGCGCCCGCAGGCGCAATATCCTGACCGAATGAAAAAAATATATATATATATATATATATATATATATATATATATATATATTATATATATATATATATATATATAATATATATATTATATATTATATAATATTATATATATATATTAGTCATTCATTTTTAATTCATACTTAAACATTCAAAGAATTTCTTTTCAAATATACTATGAGTCATCATTTTTATTTCATACTTAATACATTTTTATTAAAAACATTTTCGCGAACCTAAACTGTAACTCATTACAGACCTATTATTTAACAGCATATATTTATTAACATTATTTTTTAACTTAATACTTTTTTACTTAATACTTTTAAATTTATAAATTTTAAAAATTGTATGTAAGAAAAAAAATCCAGAGTGTCTGATATATAAACATTTTTATTTTACAACAATTGTACGAAATTTTATTAAAAACATATACTTTAGCATACCTTAAAGCAGTAAAGCAGTAAAAACAATAGAGGTGTTATTACCTAGACACCTAGGGGATTAGTATGCCTTTGTTTTACTGCTTTACTGTTTAAACTTTCTGCTTTACTGCTTTAAACTTTCTGCTTTACTGCTTTAACTTTCTGCTTTACTGCTTAACTTTCTGCTTTATTGCTTTAACTCACATACATTACATACCTTAAAGCAGTAAAACAGTAAAGCAGTAAAACAATAGAGGTGTTACCTAACACCATGGGGGATTAGAATGCTTTTGTTTTACTGCTTTACTGCTTTATATCATATATTTATTCTAACTTTCTGCTTTACTGTTTAACTTTCTGCTTTACTGCTTTAACTCAAACTCATGTTTTACTGCTTTACTCACATGTTTTACTGCTTTAAAATCAATTATTTATTAATCATCTACATACTTAAAGCCAGTAAAGGGCAGTAAACAAATAAGGTGTTACCTAACAGCCTAGGGGGGATTAGTAATGCTTTGTTTTACTGCTTTACTGCTTTAACTCTCTGCTTTACTGCTTTAAATCTCTGCTTTACTGCCTTTAACTTTCTGTTTTAGCTGCTTTAACTTTCTGTTTTACTGCTTTAACTTTCTGCTTTACTGTTTAACTTTCTGCTTTACTGTTTTTAACTCAATCATATACTTATTAACATTATGTTTTTTATTTTGTTTTAAAAAACTTTTTATTTATTTTATTTATTTTTATTATTTTTATTATTATTTTATTATTTTATTTTATATTATTTTTAATTATTTCTATTATTTTTATTATTTTATTTTTTATTTTTATTATTATACTTAGTGTTATTTACTTCATGCCTATTGTTATTATATTTAGAACACACATTCACTATGTACACTTATACACACGATTCACCTATGACACTTATTCATATGACACTTATACACGACATTACTATGACACTTATATCACACATTCACTATGACACTTAGACACACAGCCATAACACTTACATTTACACTTATATACACACACAACACACACACACACACACGACACACACACACACACACACACACACACACACACACACACAGCAAGATTTACTTAGCACTCAACACACAGATTTACTTACACGCACAGATTTACTTACACCCGCAGATTTACTTACACTCAACAGCACCGATTTTACTTACACACAGATTTACACTCACGCAACGCAGATTTACTTACAAACCTCGCAGAATTTAGCTTACACTCAACACCGATTTACTTACACACGCAGATTTCTTACACCATATATACGTATAATTTATTTAAAACAATTTTAAATGTTTTAAATTAAACACGAACATTTTATAATTAACCATTCAATATAACTAAAATATTTCAAAGTTTCAATCTATAATAATCAATTATTATCTTTGAACAAAGAAATTATTAATTTAACATGTTACTTTTTGTTTTTAAATTTTATAACTATCAAGTTTTAAAAAAATTAACTTTTACTAAAATTTTATGAAATTTTAATTAAAAAAACATATATTTTAAGCGTACCCTTAAGCAATAAATCAGTAAATTCAGTAAGGGCAAGCCCGCTAGCACCCCTCTACACCAAGCTATGCCACGTTATGTTCTTTGACTTACTGCTTTACATCATCTAGCCATGTAATAAGTATAAAAATAACAAATAAGTTCTTCTCTGCTAACATATCATAACATTTATTAAAATCTTTTTAAGTTCTTATTTAAAAATAACATTATTCACTTACATTTATTATTCACTCCGCATGTTAACTAAAATAATTCCAAAAGTTTTTAACATAATATCGGGTTTTCTTATTATTATTAATTAATTATCTATGTAGCATTGACAATACCATCAGAGAAACACAACAACCCGCACTCCTTACAGATAAGAAACTGACCTCTCTCTGTAAAATGTGTTGAAATAACTACTTTAGGCCTAAATTTAGGATAAACCTTTTTGTACCCCGGGGCGATTTAGGCCTAATTCCAGGTCAAAATATAATTCAAACTGACCTTTTTCTGTAAAATGTGGTGCAATAACTACGTTAGGGCCAAATTTAGGCCTAAATTTAGGGATAATCCTTTTGTAAGACGGGCTAATTTAATACCTATACTCAGGTCAAAAGGTAATTCCGCGTATAAGAGCAAGAATCATTGTTATTAATTATTTTTAATAAATATATTTCAAACTGAAAAATGCTGGATCGGAAAGATCCTTTAAGCAGGTAAAAAGGAAATTGTATTTCCCTTACTTGCGATTGGTCGGAGTAATCCTTATCTCTATAAGACCTCGT
>JABUQX010103825.1:0-25054 GCA_015478945.1 Trachelipus rathkii
TACATATTACCTGATTGAGCAGTATAGACAGTCATGTGATAATTGGAATCTGTCACGATGGATAGCAATGTAATTATAATTTTAAGCACATAACTAATCAGGTTCCTCGGCGGAATTTTTTTTTTTTTTCTCAAATCATAAGTGAACTTATAAGGTGATTCGCGTCTGACTATTAAGGGTCGAGGAATTGATGTCTTAGAAAACATAATAAATTTCTAAAATATTTTTAATCAAGTAATTATTTATAACAGAACGATAAAACAGTCAATAGTCTTCTCACGAAAGGTAATTCATTGTTATAATTTGTTTCGATGATCAAGAACAAGCGTACTTTCAGTTTCTAAAAAAGTATACATGATACATTTTGCAATCACATTATTGTATTATAATAAATTAATTGGATATTAAAATCTAATTTAATAAATAATTCAATATAGAGTTTAATTAAATTATCAAACATAATCTAAAGTATCTTCTGATCACTGTACATTAACACTATTTATATATACTAGTATAATTATATAATATAATATTATAAGATATATTATATATAGTAATACGTTATATATTATATATATTTGTATATAAGTGCTCACATAATATATATATATATAGTATAAATAAATTTAGCGTATATATATATAATAAATAGATATATATCATATATATACAATATATATAATAGTATTATATAAATAATATATATATATATTATATTTATATATAAATTATTATTGTATAATATATATATTACCTCTATAATATATATATATAATAATATATACTAAATATAATATATATTAGATATTATATAATATATAATTCTGTATAATATATTATATAGTAGATTATAATATAATATAATATATATATAGATAATATATATATATTAATATTAATATTGTTTTTATTAATATTATACTAATATTATACAATATATATATAATACTTGTATATAGTAGTAATATATACTATACGCTACGTTATCATATTAGTATATATATCATATTAGATAGTACTATATATAATACTATTACTATAATTATAGTTATATAGATTTATAATATCATATTTGCTATATATATATATATATAATATATATATAATTATATACTAATATATTCATATATATTCATACTATATAATATAATATTCTCACCATTTATAAGTAAATATGCTTACCCTATCGGTTTTAGATAAAATTAGTATAAATAATTTCTAGCTTATTATTATTCTGTAGTTTGTCAGGTGGCTAATGAGTAAATACATAAGTAAATCAAATTAATTACACTCCAAGTCAATTCACTCACGATCAATATATTTGCGAGATAATTAATTACATGCACACTCATAATAATTGTAACATCTCACGCATTACCTACTACAATTAACAGGTACATCATACTGGCATCCGCATCACGCATCCTCAATTTGATACTTAAGATTTGCATCATATGACACCTGTTGGCATCGTTTTTGTAACTATTTGATTAAAAAGCCATATAAAATAAATATATTTTTGGAATCTTTATCATGGGAGAGTTTATGAGGAATATTTGTAATCTTTGGAATTCTCGATTTCTGATATATATTTAAGGATCTCTCATTATTATTACTATATATATAAATAAATAGTAAATATCACTATTTATTATATACTACTACGTTATAGATATACGATATATATACTTATAACTAAACCATAATAAAGGTATATTTATTTAGGTACATGTGTAATATTTTAGGGTATATATAATATATATATAATATATATAAATAACTATATAATAATACTACTACTATATACTATATATATAAATTTAAGTATATGATATATAATAATAATATTATATATTATATATATTAATATAATTATAATATATTAATAAATTAATTAATATTATATATTATAGTATATATATATTTATTACACGTTTTTTCTGCACGTTTGATAGGACAGATATTATTGTATGGTAGGCTTGTTATTACATTATATATATATTATATACTATATATTATGATCACGGCTTCTATCTGATCTATATCATATATTATTTAGGTATGGTATACTATTTACTATCCGTTATGATATACTCTGATATACTATATATATATAGTAACTCATCATTAGGCTTTCTGATACCTAATATAAGTATGCGGTATATAATGACTGATAATCGTTAGATGGTTATGAGCTAGGATTCGAATTCCTACTTCTCGTACTAAATCTTTACTTACTATTTAATATCTATATGGTTCTGACACTACTGAGTGTATTGCTCTCTGGTCTATATCATGGACTAGAGACAGTGCGTATATCTCATAGGGGTGGTATAAATATTCATTCTGATTCTTCATCATTTATAGGACTAATTTCATTCTAGCTATATTGGATAAGTATCTGTCATGAAAAGCTGATATTTCTTTACTGCTAGTCTTCAGAGTGCACACTTACGCTGGTAGCTCGACCTTTCATCATATAATTAGAATTAGAATAGAGACTCACTAACACATTGATTGGTGGAGCACGTACGTGTATATAACTTAATACTGAGGAAAAACATCTTGCGCACAAAAGAACATAATCATCTTAACAAACGTTCCGTTAAATCTCTGTCTTTTTCTCCTCAGTGTTAATTCGTGAATCTGTTGGTTCCTGTTGCTAATTCTTCCAATCTTTTAATGTGAGCAAAAGGAAAATCTCTTCGGCCTCCTATTTCCTTCTAACTCAACCAGACAATTCTGGCACTCCTCCTCCTCCTCCCTCCTCCTCCTTCTCCTTCTTCTCTCAGGTGTCCTTTGCATTGCCTGTGATTCACATTGATTGGGTCTTTCTGTGCATCATGTCCTTGTTGAACGTTAGGAAGGCGGGTGGCCCGGAGGCATTTCCTCCCGAGTTTTGATTGGAATTGTGCTGTCGTCGCTGACCCCGCCCTCGTTCAACTTATATTCTTACGTCTCAATACTATTACTTTCCCTCAGTGTTGGAAAGGCGCACATGTCCAACCTGCTCGGAAAAAAAGGAAGTCCGACTCTGATCCTTCTAACTATCGCCCCTATAAGCTTCTCACGTTGTATTCTTTTATCTAAGATTCTTTGAAAAAACCACGCTCAAACATTTGCATTGTGCTTAGATACATCGGGGAGTCTCATTTGCACTTGCGTGTCCGAAGTCGCCCCAGTACGG
This sequence comes from Trachelipus rathkii, assembly GCA_015478945.1. Taxonomy (NCBI): domain Eukaryota; kingdom Metazoa; phylum Arthropoda; class Malacostraca; order Isopoda; family Trachelipodidae; genus Trachelipus; species Trachelipus rathkii. The sequence continues at coordinate 3,188 of JABUQX010103825.1, forward strand.
CTTCGGGAGCCTCGAGGAGCGTCTACTGGCGATATACTTTTCTATCTAAAAACTGAAGTTAATCCCGAGTTTAGTCTGTCCGTGTTCTAGAGATACGTTTACGGAGCAGACTTAAACTGACTTTTTGGTCGTCTGGCATTGCCGACGTGAACCGATATCCCCAAAGTACACTTTTTAAACGAGGTACTGAAACACGTCGAAGATTGTCCATAATAGCTACTGCAACACAAGCTTCAACCTACCTTCGCGAAAGTGATACATGTCCTGTCGTATCTGCCTTTCATAAAAATATGTGGACTAGTCTTCTTTTCAGCTCGCAACTTAAAAATATCGGGCTGTTGTTGATGGGACGACATCTTCTTTTTCTGTCAAAAAGTGGTGTTCCTCACAGGTTTCTGTATTATCTCCTACTGCGTTCCAGCATTTTCATGTGTAAGTGATCCTGCCTACACCTTTCGAGCATTGTAACCTCTACTCCATTCGGATATGCCAATGACTCGACCCGTGTCATTATTCAACTCATGTTCAAATTCTGTCTCTCCATCTAATTTATACTAATATAGGAATTGCCTCTCAATCTTAATACTTTATAGCATTTCGTATTCTTCGCTGATCCCTCGCGCATAGAAGTAAATTAATCACCAGAAGGTGAGGTCGTCATCAACCTAAATAGAAAAATTATACAAATAATTTAAAAAAAAAAAAAACAAAAACTATCATAAAAAAACAAAAAAAATACATAAACTATAAATATATATACATAAACAATAATACCACTTATACTACTCCTTTCGACGTTACTGCTCGTCTCTCCTTGATTTGTGGACACAAATCATAAACATCCCTGGCCTAACATTAAACCAAAAAAAGGTCTTGGAAACTTCACATCACAACGTTTGCTAGGGCGGCCTCAAGGAAACTGGGAGTTCTGGTTTTTTCAGGCTGCGAGGACTTTTTCCTCTTCCAGTGCTCCAGCTTATACAAAGTCCTCATCCGCCCTTGTTAGGAGCTTACTGCTATTTCTGGGGAGGGTGTGGCTCTGGTTTTCACCGGCTTTTGGATAGAGGTCGCAGGCGCAAAGGCAAAAGGCTTATCAAAAACTGTTTAACTGCTCACTTATCCCACAGCTTCACTTGACCTCTCTCTATCTTTACGGCCGTAATGTTGGTGCCTTTATCTCTTTACAATTTTCTATAAGGTACCTCACTCGGCCAGCGCGTAGCTCGAGGGGCAGCTTATCACTCGCGTACCACACCTTTACGCCACATCCTGTAACCAACCTCCCCACAATCCCTGCCCAGTTAAGAATCGCGCACCTAAGGGCCTCTCGATAGCACAAGGAGGTGCACTGTGTAGGCGTATGCGTATTTGAGATTGACTCATATCGGATAACTACCAAGGCTTATCGCTGCGGTCGCTTACATTTATTTGCCTTTGTACCACTGAGCACCCAACATCTGTTTACAGAGGATATCTCTTCCATCTCTGTGATTTCAAAGCTGCTGGAATATTATAATCATCTCACATTTTATAAATAGCCATATTACAGCGTCTGAATAAGCTCAATCTGTCAGTAGATTTTGATACGTTAGTTGAATATATGAATATTTGAGTGAGTGTGCAAACAACTCCCCTCACTATTGAAATATAAGGTAGATTCTAATACTGACTACAGTGAATGATATGATGTTATAGAGATGAACATACATATAAATATAATAAATAAATATAATATAATAAAAGTATATAAATATAGTAATATATATATAAATAGAAGTAATAAAAATTTCATAAAATAATATAATTAATATTAATAAAAATAATCGTAGTTATAATTTAAATATATCAGGTATATTTTATATATATAATATATATAATCTGTTTTAATTCAAAGCTTCAAAGTGTTGTGAATTACATCGCGAATCCAACATACAGTTTATCTTTAGATCCGCATCCGCATCCGCGAGATCGATGCCACGCAAAACATGTTCATAATTAATGTTTTGTTGACTATGCGCGTGCCATGCTACTTAATATATATTATAATATAGTATATGTATGAGTAATATATACCTAAATATATAATGCTCACTATACTATTTACTGTATATATAATGTAATAATAAATATATAAATAGAGTTAAATATAATATATATTAAGTTAATTATTATATATATATATATATATAGTATATATTATATATAATATTATATTTGTCTATGGTGAATATAAATTTAAAAGATTTATTCGAACTTTGTGAAATGATTTTACAGTTTAGCCATTGTTAGTAACATTTTCATTTGGATATAAATATTTATTTCTTTTTCACTAAATATTAGATATCCACACGAGTGCATGCGCTTTAGGAGCCGTTAGATTGCTTTACCAGAGGACGCTTGTCACCCCCGTATTTTTATGAAAATCACGATATACCTCTAAAAAAAATAATAATGAGAATAGTGAAGTCAAGACGAAAAATTGGTCACGACTCTCTTTAGGAAAACAAAGTTACAACCTCTCACTCAAAGTTTAAAAAAAATCCCATAGACTATTCAAGAATATTAGATCGATCAGGTTAGGTCTCATTGTTCAAGGCCCTCTAATAGTTCAGCGTTGGAGTGATACAGTGTTTGTGTAGTTGTTATACACAGAGTAAGAATCTCAATCGTAGAGTTATACTTATACATAATCTTTATTCAATAACATCTGAACTAGGAGGCCCTATACACACATTATCGGGTCTGCAACTAATTTTGTTATTATAAGGTTGAATAAATACATATGGGAGAAAATTTTAACTCTCGTGATATACAGAGGGCTGCTAACTGTTTTTCCGTTAAAGAGCGGACATGAGACTGCCGCATTATTCGCTTGTTTCTACTGATTTGTCTGTCGATTATTATTAATTTTTTCTTTTTAGAGTAGCTATAATATCTGATGATGTCATGAAAAGGTTTTACCTATTTAATATTGTTATTTAGTTCATCTCTCAATAACAAGACGTACCATATGGCTTTATACAACTTGAGCCAGGCTGTTAAGCTTTATGCTTTTTCACACGATATTGACTAGAGCGACAAATGTTTTCAGTTTTCACTATTCTTCATATTATATTATTCTAGAGCCTACGTATCCATAGATGTCTTATCATAAACATGGCGGGGTGAACGAACCCTCTGCTGGTAAGCATCTGACCGCTTACTCCGCCTCACGCTTTCACACCTACTCTATATATTATTCTCTTTTATCATAATGCAAACAGGATAATTTCCAACAAGTTCACGAATAAATGAAACACCCTACCCCACTCCCAAAGATGTTTTCCCCAACCCCAATGGAGCAGTAGCAAATATCTGAGGGTTAATTTATGTTCGGTTGAATACCATTTTGCCAATGATTTCTTTTTCTGCCTCAATAGGTGCCACTGCCACCCTAGGTTTTCGCCAAGAAGTCAGAAACCAAAGTCTGAACATTCGTATGAAGATAGTAGTTATTCTTAGTGTTAAAGTGAGATGAACCAATAGTATTATAGTATAAGTTTTATTTTTTGCAAGGCAGAGTTAGGTAAATGAAATATATTAATAATTGGTACAAAAATAACGAAAATATAAGGTTGATATTTTAAAAACATTTCCTATAAAATTATTGATACGATCAAAATTAACATATTCCAACAACGCGGCAGAAAGGAAACAAACAGCAATTACTACAGCTATTTGTGCCAGTCTTTTATGTAGGCAAAGTAAAACGAGAGTACTGAAAAGAGAGGATCTTGCTAACAATTTCGCTGCGAAAGGACTACGGAGGAAGAATTATCCATAAGTCGTGAGTTGATCATTTGATATTAATTAAGTAATTAAATAATCTATATAATTTTTACTCTAAAACAAACATTTTCTTAGCGTTAGGTTATCTGAGCGTTTTATATAGCAAACGTGAGCAAATACAGTCTAGTGTAGAGCAACGACGATCCGTCTCATAAGTACGTAACTGTACGGCTTTTATAACATCATAGAATGTATGATAAAGTATTGGGTAGGAATAATTAATATATATAATATATATGATATATATAATAAACTCCTTCTTATGGTCCTATATATAACACTAAATAGTACACACAGTAAACTTATACAATATACATAAATACTAAGAAGAGACATGAAATAACTACAAATAATATAATATATATAATAATCTACCGTAAATCGAATAGAACGCTAGCTCAGAAAAGAAATTTAAAGTGGTTGACCACCGAAAGTATATTACATAGTCTATACTCAGTTACCATATATATCATAGAATAGGTGATATATAGTAAAATAGTTACATTAGATATATCTATACCTACTTTATACTGTTATATTGTATATATATGAGTATACTATTATTATTCATCATTGTATATATATATATATATAGATATAGGTATATGATATTTATTCCATATTAATGTTCATACCAGCACATAGAAATAGCTGTATCATTAAAAGAAATATAAGAATTCAAAAATTATATACACTAATAATATATATAAAAACAATAAATTATTAATATCATGATAATTTCTCAGAAAATGGATTTAGATTATATCACATGAGACAAACAAAATAAAAACACTGCAAATAAATGATCATTTGGAATCTTTTGCCCAAAGTTGAGCTACACAGAAGTGGGAGGAAAATTAATAAAATCAAATTATCCAGGCATAATGAAAGACATCAGAAAGAGATGATAAATTTTAGAATATGTCTTAAGGTAGGTACATAATAATGATACGCTAAGTTTGAAAACATCCGAGCTGAAAGTTACAAAATATTGGTTCATATCGCTCTGTGCACAAAAGCTCCTACCTCAAAAATTATCAATCTATATAGTATATATTTAGATCTATTAATTATTATATATAATATTATATTATTTATATTATCTACTATTTAGTATATATATATATATAATATATATATATATATATATAATTTATATTATACTCATATAATATATAATAAATATATATTAATTATAATATATATATTAATATATGTTAGTGTAAGAAGTTAGTGCTCAAGAGTTTCATATATATAATTAGGCGAAATATACATAGGTAATTCTCTTTTTAGTCAGTCTACGATATGACTTTTAGATATATATTCTATTTATTTTTCATTATTTAATATACATATAATTCCTCATAAGTAATAAATCATCTCATAAAAGGTAACACCGGTTTATCATACTTCAATTTATCTGGTTATACTAAAGCATAACTATCACCGTACTAGAGCAATTATATCTTGTACTATCTTTTGACTATAAATATAGTTTCAAGCAAATCTTAAGGTGAATGTAGATTACTATTAAAATACTCGTATTATCCGAGCCTTGCATAAAGTAGTATACGATTAAGCATGATATAGGAACTTACTAGAGAATAATAATAAAATTATCTACACATCATACTAATATATATAATAATATATGTATATAAATATTTAATATATATATAATATAATATAATATATATATATATTATTATAATATATAATATAATATATAATTAATATATAAATATTATTATTATAATATTATAATAAATATATATATATATATATATATATATTATATATTAATTATTATATAATATTATATATATATATATTAATAATATTAGTTTATATATATATATATTATATAATAATATAATATTAATATTAATTTACTATTAAAATAATATTTACTATGTCACTCTTTAAACTATGCTGAAACAATAAAGATAACATAATGATTCTCCTATATATAACATTTATAGTGTATATACAGCTAATATACTCACAATGTTATAATATATATCATATCCTCGGTATTATATATAATAGATAATATACGACGAGTAATTATAAAGGTAAATTAAAGTAATGATTATATGCTGCATCACTAATATATAATATATATAATATTATATATATATATATATATATATATATATATAATATATATATAATATATTAATATATATATATATTATATATATATATATATAGTAAAAACTTAAGGATTATTGACCTTCTGAAATAAAGAGTTGGTTTTGAAATCTATAAATAATACTGTCAATCATGTGTATTTATATTATGACTGGCTTATATAATACTATTATACTCTATCATATAATATAAAGTGAGTACAAATTATACTTATCTATAAAAAAATATATTTATCAGTCCTAAGATTTATACTTTTTTAAATACGTGCTTGTTATATTAACTAATATTAACTTACAATACTCCAAAACGAAACCAAAACAATCAATGAAGTAAACGTATTTAATAATGATTGTATATATATATATATATATATTATATATAAATAATATATATATTAATATATAATATAATATATATATTATATTATTATAAATTAATATATATATTATATATATATATATATTATATATATATATAGAGTCACACGCTGTTATATATATATATCTATAGAATATCTAAATAACTACATATACTAGCTAATATACTATACAATTGCAAAAAATACTATAACTCATGCATTCAACATATTAATAGTCTACAATATTAGTCATCACTAAAATCGTCAAGTGATTAATATAGCGCTATACTATTCATAGTATATATAAAACTTTTCTAGTTTAAGATAAATTAATCTTTCTAAATAGCTTTTTCTATTTAATAGATATATACATAAATGGATTATTGATTTTTCAGATGAGAAATAAATAATAAAAAAAAGATCTGAATATGTTTTACATTTATTAGGCTATACATTTCACCTAACATGGAAATATTATTGAAAGACTTGATATTATTTGAGCATATCGCTACCTATTAAATGGAAATTTTACTCTATTAATATTAATATTTATTCTTTAAAGATTTCATTATATATATAATATATATTATATATTATTCTCATGATTTAACCGTTTATACCTTTTAGGCTCTAATATTGATTATATATAAGCATATATATATATATATTTATAATAATTCTTGGTATATTACTGTTGCCACTCAAAATATTATATCTAATATAATAATCTATGCTTATTATAAGTAAGTAATCTATTCTCACTTTATAGGAGAGTATTAGATACCTGATTATGTGTGTTACGGTTAATATCACCAAATATATATTATTATTATAGTATTAATTTCCTATTATTTTCTTTTAATTTACTTTTCAAATATTCAGGATAATGAATGTAAAAGAATTTCAAAGAATTGATAATAATATTAAATTTCATTTCAATGATTCATTCAAAGTTACTTCTATTATAAATTGATAAAATTCAAACCTCACTAATCTCACTAGAGTATGTAGATAGCTGTAAGTCATGGGAGCTAATCTATTATCATACTGAACCTAGCACTGAGATGGCAACAGAACGAGTGCGCGACTAAATAAAATAAATAAAATAAACAAATTAAAAATTATATATATATTATAGTATATAATTATAAATAATATATATATATAATATATATATATATTAATATATATATATATATAATATTATATATATATATATATATATATAATATTAATATAAATATTAATTATATTATTAATATCATATATTATATATAATATATAAATTATATAATATATATATATATATAATTATATAATTAATTTATAATATATTAATATATATCATATATATCTATATAAGTATATATATATAATATATATATATTTGTGGATGTGTTGTGTTGACACAGGTCTGTGTGCTCAGTACTTGTGTTGCGTGTAGGTGTATATATATATATATACGTATGATATTATATTATATATAATTAATATAGCTAGTTAAATTTGATTTATAGATTATTGGAGTGCTAATATATACTAAGGAAAGATAAATTTTACAAATAAACTGAATAACTATGAATAGGGCATAAATCTACAAAATATTGAATAATTCCTCACTTTAATCATTACCATAATTTAAATTATCCAATTTAATAAATTTATGGTAATAACATCAATTTTTGTTTATTAAACATGGGGTATATATATATATATATATATTATTAATGATAATATATATATAATATATATATATATATATATAATATTATATATATATATATATTATATATTATATATATAATATTAATAGTTATATATATATATATATATATATTATTAATTATATTAATTATATATAATATATTATAATATAATATATAATATATTATATTATTATATATTATATAATTATATATCATATATAGATATTATATAATATTATATAAATACTCACACTAATTAGTAGTGAGTATATAATAAAATCACATAAAGTATAGATAATAAATATACTGATAAATATATATTTACATTATGAAATATAACCTTCACAGAACTTTAGTATATATTATATATAATCATAAATATATATAATATATATAAATTATAACTATGTATAAATAATCACCATATTATATAATATATATAATATAATATAATAGATATATATAGTATATATATATATATACATATATATATATATATATATTAATATATATAATATATATATATATATATATATATATATAGTATATATCATATAATATATATATATTAATATTATATACTATAAATATATATATATATAATATATTATAAATTATACTTATATATATATATATATATAATATATTATATATAATATATAATTATATATATATATATATATTATATATATATATATATATATAATAAATATATATATAATATATATATACTTATATATATATAATATTATAGGCGCTATAAAAGAATAAATTAATTATTAATAAGAAAATTTTCTCCTTTAATAAATAATTTACTATAATCTATATCATAACCTTTCTAATATTGTTCTATACTTTTGAATTATATATGAATATATTCACCATCTATTATATAGTTCAAACGTCTTTCCAAAATGATCCTTACTTTCAAAATCTTCAAATACTTGTCAAAACTTCTGAAACTTATGTTCATAAATTAACTTTCTAATTATGCAAAATATTATATATATATATATATATATACTATATATAATATATATATTATATATATATATATATAAATATATATATATATATATATTAATATATATATATTATATATATATATATATATATTATATATAATATATTAATTTATGTATTATATATATATTATATAATATAGTATATATATATATTATTATTATATATATATATATATATATATATATATATAATATATATATATATATATATAGTATATATATATATTAATATATATATAATAATATATATATATATATATATATATATATATATATATATATTATATATAGTATATATATATTTTATTATATATATTATATATCGGCTATTATTATATTATATACCGAATATATATAATTATATATATATATATATAAGTATATATATAATTATATATATATAAGATATATATATATATTATATATATAAATTATAATATATATTATTATATATATCATAATATATATATATTATATATAAATATATATATATATTATATATATATATATAGGTATATTATATTATATATATATAGTATATATATATATATATATATATATATATATATATATATATATATATATATATATTAGTATGATGTGTGAAAATTTTATAATTTCTCGTAAGTTCCATCATGCTTAAGTCACTTTTGCAAGCGATGATACCAGCTATTTATTTAACTCATTCCTAAGAAAAATTAGGTTATTGAGAATGAAACCATGACAAAGCGGTGCTTGTAACCAGATAAATTGATGAGAAACCGGTGTCCTTTAGATGTTTCTTGGATTATGTAATAAAAAGAAAAAAAAGAAATCAGTCAAATCGCGACTGAAAAGAGAATTACTAATGATTTCCCATTTGAAACTTGAAAACTTCACATTATTTAATTAAAAATTGAATTAGCAAAGGAAAAAAAAAACTCCCTGGTGAAGATTTCAGGGTGTTTCATCGCTAAACCTCTGGTTAATTTATTAATTACCTCAAAACATTATCATAATAAGAAAATGTTATTGTTCTTTGACCCTCCAGAAAGCCAACAAAGGGGATACCATGACTATTTCTCCCTTTCTTGGACTGGACTACTTCTGCCTTTTGGTAGTCATAACTTTGACTGTTCATTGTCCTCGGGATTATAGCCAATGGTTAACCTATTTTTCCTCCCCAGTCATAATTATGTTGTAATCCTACAGAAATTCTGTAGGATTTTGACCACACTTGTGCAATTATTTCATACGAAGTTCAGACTTTGTTTCTGATTCTTGCGAAAACCTTAGGTGGCAGTGGCACCTATTGAGCAGAAAAAAGAATCATTGGACAAAATGGTATTAACCGAACCAATTAATATCCCTCAGATATTCGCTATTGCTTTTGTTTCCTTGGGGGTTTTTTTTTTATTTTTTTTTTCAACTTTTTATTTTTTTTTTTTTTTTTTGGGGGGTTTTGGGGGGGTTGGGGAAAACATCTTTGGGAGTGGGGTAGGGTGTTTCATTTATTCTGAACTTGTATTTCTGAAGAGAGGGGTGATGACGAGAGCGGCGACGAGACTCCAGTATGAGCTTTGGAGGTGTATATACTATATACTCTACCCTGCATGAATTGTCCCTTTGTCTATTTTTAGAAACTCTCAAAACTTTTAACACTAGAATAACCCAACACAAAAATGACATTGTCGCCACAACCTTCAAAATGTCATATATCAACACAATCAAAAATGATCATCTAATAAACTGCAACAGCTCCAAATTTCTTTTTCCATCGTTTTTCCGAACTGAAAATCGACTAATAGAATCTTTTCCTATTAAAAATTATAATACCTATTTCTCAGAGGCTTATGCAAAAGATAACAAAATAAATTTTCTTCAAAAACCTTTTTCACACCCAACCTTTAATTACGTTTTTATTATTTTTATTTTTCTTCTTTTCTATTATTTTTTTATTATTATTATTATTATTATTATTATTATTATTATTATTATTATTATTATTATTATTATTATTATTATTATTATCTTTTGTGCTGTTCAGCAATATGTTTGTGTTTGTTCAAAATACGCAATAATTTACTGCTTCCTTAACTGGGCATTTAATTGTTAATTATATGCATTTGTAATGGTCAATGTATTTTGGAAGAGTGTTATACGAGTATATATGTTTTTTTTTTTTTTTTTTTTTTTTTTTTTTTTTTTTTTTTTTTTTTTTTTTTTTTTTTTTTTTTTTTTTTTTTTTATTTAATTCTCATGTCCGCCAACCAATTTTTTTGTTATCACATGTTATTTTTTAGAATCCCATTCTTTGTTGTTTCATTTACATTCAAGTTTTAGTTGGCGGTCTGAAGAGGACACAAGTTAGCGTGTCGAAACGATACGCGCCTTGGTCCTCCCTCTCATTTTAGTACCTCTAATACTTAAAGCTAAAGAATTTTTTTTCCTTTTTTTCTTTTTTTTACCCTTCTCTTTTTTGTTTTGTGGGTTTTTTAATTTTTATTAAGTTCGAGTACAGTGAAGGGTGGTAGCGACTCGTAAAAATAGTTTTGATATAATATATATATATATATATATATATATATATATATATATATATATATATATATATATATATATATATATATTTTTATATATTTTTATATCTGATCTATTTTATATATATATATATATATATATATATATATATATATACGGTATAATATATATATATATATATATATATATATATATATTATATTATATATAATAATTATATATAGTATATATATACTATATAATATATATATATTATATTATATATATATATATAATATTATATATATATGGGGGGAGTTACTTAGTACCCTATATCCATGACCAAAACTTTGGGTATGTTCCACGGTAAAGGTTCTTTAAAGATCTAAAAGATTTACAGGCAAAGTGTTCCGTGAATCAAGATCTATAAATAATGCTATTATTATTATTATTATTATTATTATTATTATTATTATTATTATTATTATTATTATTATTATTATTATTATTATTATTTAGCCCGCTACAACGAAAATAAAAGCTAGAAATTTTTATCTAATTTTCACAGCAGCATTCTTAAATGGGAATGTGATGATGATGATGCAAATAAACATTGAAGAGCTATGCTACGCCCTTTTGTAAACAATTATTTTATCATTTTCAGATTATTAATTTGTTTTAGATGGATCAAATTAATTACTATCCCTTTTTACTCGCATTTTCATTGCTTCCAATACGTTTCATCATGGTTGCCGTCAAAGACTTAGTTTTTTTGATATTAATTAAACTAATTGATTGATTAAATTAGATTTTAACCAATATTTAAAATTGTTTATTCTGATATTTGTTTACAAGAACCTGTTCCACGAAAATCAAGATTCTTAAAGATTTTTGTTGTTTCTTAAAATCTTGAGAATATTTTAGAATATTTCTAAGATATTCGCCAAAGCGGCGACCATGTTCCTTGATAGGGAAATCCGGAACTGACTTTTTTTCACTTAAATTATATTATTTGCATCCTTCAGAATCCAAATAATACTTCATTTACGGTATATGCCTATATTTATTTATGAAAGAAAATTTTAATTTGCTGTCTTACTTACAATATGTAAAGCAAATTTCAGTAATAATAGGTTTTTCTGATAAAAATTATACATTGTTATTTTTATGTTTCTTTCAAGTCTTGTTTTTAAAATAGGTATGAGCAAATTGTAATAAAAATATAAAATTAAAAATAATAAAAGCACGAAAGATAAGCTAATTAATAAATTAAAATACTTGAAACTATTAAGAGAGGTTAATAAAATGTTATTAAAATAAGTGAAAGATGTTAATGCTTGATTGACAGAATGTTCCTAATTTATTTATTAAAGGATGAGATATACGGATAAAAAACCAATTCTAAGAAAGATGAAATGTATAAACCCGAAATTCTCCTCCAAAAACCCGATAGAAAAAATCTGAACCTTGATTGTCACAAAGCAGTGATGAAATAGTTTTCAACTTGCTTAAAGAACTATAAACACGAGTCTGAGTGATCATATTGAAAAATTTAATTGTAGTTGGAGTCGGGATCGTAAATCTTAACTTATGTGAAATCAAAGTCGAAAGGCCCAGCGGAGATGAAGTTAGAATCGGAGTCGAAAATAGTTTGAAAACCTCGCAACCCTGCAATTGTACCCACCAGGATAGAAGCTGAACCTTTCTTAATTTTAGCAAAACCGAATAAATTTTTTGATGTTAGGAAATGCAGAATTATGGAACTTCACTTCAGAAGACTTAGAGATGAGGAAGCAGAAAAAGGGTTGCACTAGTTCTAGAATGAGAAGGAACAACTAACAGACAAATAAGTCAAATTATTGTTGTAATGCTTAATCATAAAAAAGAACGAAATGCACTTCATACAGAAAAAGTATGGCCAAGTTAAAGTTATATAGTACTAAAGAGACGGAATGAGAAAAAGAAAAAAAGGTTATCGCAGGGAGGAGTACAAAATGCCGTAATGTAGGTGAAATTATGAGATAAAAATATATATTAAAAAGAAAATAAAGTGAAAATTTACAAAATAATGTTTCCTCTTGTACACGGCTGCAGCAATGGAATTGAAGAATCAAAAGAGAAATTTAAGATGGGTACCTAGATAAGAAGAGGAAAAGAAGAAACTGAATAAGCGAAAAAAATAAAATAAAGAAAGCAAGACAGCGAGGAACAACGAGAAGGCGACCAAGTGGAACACAGGGGAAAGACAAAGCGACGGAGAACACAGACTGGAAAAAAACGAACAGTCATAGTGTAATGGAGCTATTAAAGCATTAAAAAGGAATAAATTTAAGCGATGAACAATAGCAGCCAATCCCTAAATGCAGGAGAATGACAAACGAAGATCCAAAATTTTCTTAACAATTATATATATATATATTATATATATATTATTATATATATATACTATATATATATATATTATATATATATATATTTTTAATATATATATATATATATAGTTACTATATAGTATATATATATATATAATATATATAAACCACTGGTGGGAAAAGGCCAGAGGCCTACATTTGATCCACCAAAGTTAGGGAATATCAGTTTTGTAATAGTTGGCGAGGCATGATGAAAGAAAGTGGTGGGAAAAGTATAAGGAAAAGACCGAGATATCGGAGAGACTAGATTCAGAGATGAGACTAAGAGGAGAGACGAGATGGACGACATAAGATGAGAGAGAAGAGAGAGAGAGACACTGAGCGATGTGGAATCGAGATGCCTTCAAGAGACGATGAGACCTAAGGAGATAACGAGAGACTGAGACTGAGGACGAAGGAAAGAGGAGAGAGAGGAGAGAGAGAGAAACGCCCTCTGCGAGAAGAGTAGAAGTGAGAGAAGAGAGAGAAGAAAGAGAAAAGTTCCTTACTTTACCGGTTTTAAACATGTTGGAGTGAACATAGTTGTTAATTCAAAGGTTTGAGAATTGAAGAGAGTCTAAAGGAAAATGAGAAAAACAGTTCAACGGCTAGAAGAAATTGGACAGAGTCAGTAAGAGTAGGAGAGTTAATAATAAGACGAAAAAACCCTTGCACTCCATCTTTCCAGATAAGCTGTGTGAGGGGAACCGTGAACCACAACATATAAGCGGATGCATACTCCATGCAAAGCCGAACGAAACACCTATAAACAAAGCAATTAAGGAACTGGGGCGGTGAACACCCAATACCTTAGAAACTTGTTTAGAAAAATAAGCAATGTGACCCTCCCAAGCATGAGCACGAGAATAGGAAATACCAAGAATATTACAAGAGAAAGAAGATTTGAATTGTGGTGTTTCAGAGATATCACACTTGTATAGATTGTAGAAGATTATGCAGAGTAGATTTAAGAAAATGGCTTTATAAAGCATAACAATCATGTTTTCTATTGCATAATTAGAAATACGATATATAGTATATAATATATAATTATATAATATATAATATATATACTATATATATATATATATATATATATATATATATATATATATATATATATATATATATATATATATATATATATATATATATATATATATATACTTTTATATATATATATATATATAATATTATATATATATATATATAATGAATCGTTAATATTTAATGGGATATACGGGGAAGTGGGTTATGGTATTTTCAAGAATATAATATATATCTATATATATATATATATATATATATATATATAATATATATATATATATATATATATATACTACTATATAATATATACTATATATATATATATATATATATATATATATTATATTATATATATATAATATATATATATATATCATTCAATGAATAGTGATATACTCCTACTACCTCTGCAAACTTCTACAAAACTTTTACAAACGCCGGATGAGGAATGAGGATGTTTCAAGGTCGGTTCGCGAATGTGAGTGAGGATGTCTAAAGGACAGATAGAGCGGAACTAGGTTGGCGTCATGTGACATTCTTCATTTACATGCGAAAAATTACGATATCTTCAATTGTTCATTAAAGTACTAGTAATGAGTTAACATGTTACGTTATGATTGTATGTCTGTATTCACGTACTACGCTTACATGCCCTTGTCGCTATTAATCAACAGGTAGACAATATAAACATATATACGCACACACATACACGCATTCAGCTGACACTCTACACCTGTCAAATTGCCAGTTAGCTTTTATTTGATATGCTATCCTGAAGATACTTCATATTAGGTATAAAACTATTATTGACTTTAAAAAAGGAAATAAATATTGTTATTTGCTTAATATTTATTGATATTTGGTGTGTTCAATGTAAAAACACTTTACATTAAATTAATAATGAATGAGAAAATAAGAAACTCCGATCCGGTTGCCAGTTACTCAAAACCCACAATTTTTATTTACGTTAAGACTAGAGAAATTTGAATGCACCTAGAAATAAAATTGTATTATTATAGAGAGTTTAGATTAATTATCCATTGAGAGTTACGACCTACCTCTCAGTGATTCATCCATTTTCGGGAAATCTAATATTTATATATTAACTTAAGGCTATATTTTTTTTATATCGTGAAACATTATTAGGAATCGTTTAAAAAAAAACACACACTATATATTATCCACGAGATAAATTATATATTTATATTCTATATATATATATAAATTATCTTTTTTATAAATATATATATATATATATAATTATTATTTTATATATTATTATTAATTAATTATAAAATTTATATATTTTATATAATTGTTTTATATTAATATACTTATGGTTGCCATTTGTGTGTGTGGAGGTATTCCTTTAGATATTTTATTATTTTTTTTTATTTCTTTTTTTTTTTTTTTTTTTTTTTTGTGTGCATATATATTTAAGTATTTTTTTTTTTTTGTTAGTGCTTATATTTTTTAGATCTTGGTATATTAAAAATTTTGTTATAAATTAGTTTTTGAAATATTTTTTATAGTAGTGATTAGGATGAAAAATTAATGAAAAACAAGGAAGATGAAAATTTTGGAAAGCATTTCATTTTACTCAACCTTTATATTCAAAGCCCTCTTCTAGGAGGGAAACATTTCTAGGTAATTATTTTATATCTATGACATCTTGTCGAATGCGATCGAACCCAACCATAGTTTTGAGAAACTTTTTTTTGTAATGTATAGGTATGAGTAGTCTAAAGGAGATATAGACAGTAGTGGGAGAAATACTGGTGAAGAGATGCGATAGATAGATAGATAGCATAGATAGATGAATTGATAGATTGATAGATAGATAGATAGATGATAGCTAGAGTATGATCTTGATGAAATATATGGATTAGATTGGATTAATTACATCGGAATAGATAATTAATAGAAATCTTTAAAAGGTAGAAAGAGAGACTAGGGAGTGACACCTTTCGTCGAAAGCAATAATAATTCTAAGGGATCTCGCAGAAACACAATGTAAGTTTGATAAGTTTGCAGTGCGCAAATGTCATAGATATCCCGTGGCATGCATAGATAGGTAGGTAGATAGATGATAGATTGCTAATATATCCTATCTAATATTTAACTTGGCCTTTTGATATATAATTTAAAATTAATTTCATGCTTTGCTTTATATTAAAATTTAATCGTTTGTACCCAAATGCTATACCTATAGCTACTCTGAATTAATCTAGGAATTTGGGTATATTTATATATCAGGGTATTAATAAAAGTCATATATTATAATTTATTATTAATAATATATTATATATATATATATATAATTTTATTATAAATTATTATATATTATGTTTATTTTATATTATATTTTATTATTTTATATTTATATATTTAATTATAATTATATTATAATACAGGTTTATTATATTATTATTACCTATAACTACAATTTTACAAAGGATTATATTTTACTTCATAAATACAAGAATTGTAATGTCGCGCTTTGTACTTGCCACTTTTTTACTTACGTGACTTGTAAAGATATTGCGGTTGAGTTGTCTCTTCTCTTCTTCTCTTATATAGGTATAATAAATATATAGAATAATATATATAATTATATATATAATATATTATCATTATATATTATTTTTATATTATTTATTATTTATTATTATATATTTATTTATATATATATTTATTTATTTTATATATTATTTATATTTTATATATTTTATATTATATTTTTATTATATTATTTTATTTTATATTTTTATTATTTGTATATTAATATTTATTTATTTTATATTATTTTATTATTATTTTTTTATTTTTTATTGTTTTTTAACTCTTTTTTACTTAATCATATATTTTATTATAATATTTTTAATTATACATTAATTATTTTATTTTATATTATCATTATTATATCATTTATAATTTATTTATAATTTCCTAAATCTTAATTATCTAAATATTATATATTTATATTATTATATATAATATTTTATATAATATTTATTTAATACTTGAGTTAGTCCATTATTTGGTTTGGTTTTATTGGGAACGTTTTTTTATTGCCAACTATCTCTCTGTTCCTTATCTTAATTCTTTAAATAACTATACTCAGAAAACTTAATATATATTTGAATATTTATTTATAATTTGCACCAATTATTTCATTATCTACAACATTTATATAATTTTTTGATTATTTTCTTCTTCTTTTTAATACAATATTTTTTTCTCTGTGTTTATAGCTATTAAAATATTATTTATTATGTATAGTATTTAAACTATGTTATGTAATATAGTATATATAGTGTTATTTTTAGAGAGAGAAGTAATTTATAATAACTTATATAGAGATATGTCACATAAGATAATGCTTGCCTGGTAGTTACCGGTTGCATAGAACGGCAATTTCAAAACTGTGTTTAATAAGCTGGTCATCTTATAGGTTAATGTAGCGGAGAGGACTTATTATACTCATACACTTTAGCCTTATCTATTTAAATAATTTTTATATTTTGTCCACTAATATAAATAAATCCCTTGTATATTTTATTTTTATTAATAATATAAATAAATTTATTATTATTAATATATTTATATATTAATGTTATAATAATTATTTCATTTTATTTTATACTCCAATCTTATATAAGCTAAATATAGAATAATATATTAATAAGTATAGATATATTATTTACGGTATAAAATCATTAACTCACAATTATATATATTAGTAAATATATTTAAATTTAATTGTTATTAAATTATATATATAATTATATATATATATATGTCAACTAGTGCTGAAGTACGAGTAGCTCGAGTGGCTAAAGGAATGTTACGCCTCTGGATTAATATGATATTATTATTATATATATATATATATAATATATATATATTATATTAATATATATATAATATAATTTATAATATATTATATATTATATATATATATATTAATATATATATAATTATTAATATTATATATATATTATTTAAAAATTATAAGTGATATATGTTAATATATAATATATAGTTTTATGTATCTCTCTTCTGAAAATATATATATAAAGGTATCGAATAATATTGGTGTCATTTGTGTTTTTTTTTACATATAATTTCTCTTTCACATTTGCTCACATAACACAATTGAATTATCTGGTATTTTTATTTAGAGAGGTATCGTTGGTAATTTATTTTATTTTATACGTGTCAGACTTAGTATGGTAGCTCAGCTGTCTCTCTTTAATTCAAGATAGAGGCGGAGTGAGGGGTAATGCAAATTTTGTCACTCCAGCAAAATTCTCTTCAATTTTCTCTTTTTTTTTTTTTGCTGTGTAGTCTTGTTTTTTTTGGTTGTATAAGTTGTTTTTTAAAATTAAGTAAAGGTCCACTAAACATTAGCTACATGAGTTTGATACTGATAGTTTATAAAGATTTATAGATTTTATTTTTAATATTTTAATTTTAATAAAAAAATAAAAAAAAACATTTTTGTCGAGATATCAATTACGTGATAAGATAAAATGTTCTTTTTAAATAAGATGTGGTGAAATCGGAAGATGGTGAGAGAGAGAGAGTATGAGATTATTAGATCATGATAAGGCTTTCGAAGATAAAAGCTAGATGGATTCAAACTGCAGGGACTGAAGAGCGTGTGGTCGGGAGAGAATAACTTTTTAGTGCCGGGCCGCAGTTGGCTTACCAACTAGGAATTTTGCTCAAGCCGCTGATACTCTGAAACTTTAAGTGAAAATTAAATATATAAATTTTGCAATTTAATAGTTAAATAATTTTTTTATTTGATTTTTTTAATTATAAAAAGCAATCCTTTTTTTAAATTTTTTCATTAAATTATTTTTTTTTTTAAGTAATTTTTGTAGAAAATAAAAGACTTTCTCTCTCTCTCTATCAGATTAAGTTGTATTAAATATATTATATTATTATATATATAATAAATATACTATATATATAATATATTATATATTATAAATATATATATAAAATATAAATTATATATGAAAAAATATAGTAAGCTGTATTATGTATACATATATTGATGTATATATTGTATTTATATAAATTTTAATTTGATTAAATATAAATAATTTTGAAAAAAAAAAGAGATTTCGGAAAAAATTTGATTTTTTCCTTGAAGATAGTTTTGCTAATTTAAAAAAAAAAATAAAAATTTAAAATTTTAATAAAGAAAAATTTAAAAAACAAAAAAAATTTTAAAAAAATAAATAAATAACAATTATAATTTTAAAAAAAAAAATTAAAACAATTAACTATTTCATTCCTTCTCATTCCTTTTCCGAATTCGTTTTGATATAATCAAATTTTCCGAATATTTTTATGTTAAAAACATTCGGAAAAATTTAATAAATTTGGCCTCATTTTTATTGAAATTCTTATTTAATATCCAAAACTAAATAATTACATTCAGGTCTGTTTTATAATATTTTTTGCATCAATTTTTAACAAAAGGAGTAATGGAATTAAAATATATATTTTTTATTTTTTTTGTTTTGATTTAATACTTTTATAATTATTTAGTATAAATTTACAGTTAACCCCGGTAGAAAACTCCGGTTTTCCTTGAATTTTTGGCCGGGGCCGGGGCCGGGCACCGGTCGGTTGTTCTAATTCAAAACCTAACCAAAACTTATCAATGACCTCACCCACGAAATTCCTAGGCTGTTTTCCAGGTCCCTTAACCTATTAAATATAATATTAATTACAAATCGTGTTTAGTCGTAAAATTTGGTTTATCCAAAAAAAAAACTATCGAATAATATCGACTGAACTGTTACGGATAATATACAGTTTACCTACCCAAATATATTATATATATTTTATATATATATTATATATATAATATATTATATATATATATATAATATATATATATATATATATTATATCTATATATTAAATATATATATATATATATATATATATTGATATATATATTATATATATATATATATCCTCGAATGAAGGCCAAAAGAAATTGTGATTTCCCAAATGTTTCCATTCACAAAATCCAAGAAATACAGTTTTTGTGAATTCGTTTATATATCTTTATCATCCATTATCTCATAGCTTTCTGGAGATGAACCCTTCTACTTTTTTTTTTTTTTTTAACATTTTTAATAATTTGGGGTCATAAAGTAAAGAGCTGTATTCAAATATCTCAAAGTCCCATTTCCTTCAATTATACCTAACTTCGAAAAACACAAAAAATCTTTTCCACCAAAACACTACTTTTTTAAGATATTTGAAAATTATTGGCCAAAATACAGTTAAAAGAGGCCTTTTCCTCTTTTTTCTCTCCTCCCTCCCTCTTTTTCTCTTTTTTTTTTTTTTCTTTTTTAAGAAAAAAAAAATATTTTAAGGAAGGAAGAAAGAAAAAGTAAAGTTTTTCCTCCCTCTTTTTTTCCTTCTCCCTCTTTTGCTCTTTTCTTTTCTTTTTTTTCCTCCCTTTCTTATTCCATTTCTTTTTTTCTTTTCTCCTTTTCTCCTTTTTTTTTTTTCCCTTTTCCTTTTTCTTTTTTTTTCCTCTTTTTTCTTTTCTTTCTTCCTTCCCCCTTCCCTCAATATTTCTCTTTCCTGCTTTCATCTTCTCTCCTCTTCTTCTTCCTCTCGTGATCTTTAACCCTGGAAAGATCAAACTAATTTCTTCTCATTAACGAAAGATTTAAGTAGAGATCAAGTGGTTCTGCGGTAGACTTTAGGAAAATTTTCTTTAAGGCAAACCCCACCAAGTTTTAAGTGTTTCGTCTTTGTTATGTAATGTATTCATTCGCATAATCTTGAGGTGG
>JABUQX010103826.1:0-23011 GCA_015478945.1 Trachelipus rathkii
CGGTATTAC
The DNA here is from genome assembly GCA_015478945.1 of Trachelipus rathkii. Taxonomy (NCBI): domain Eukaryota; kingdom Metazoa; phylum Arthropoda; class Malacostraca; order Isopoda; family Trachelipodidae; genus Trachelipus; species Trachelipus rathkii. Next base: position 10 of record JABUQX010103826.1, read on the forward strand.
TTCGTTCAGTATCGTGGGTGTTTAACCGTTTTCGCATTTATCGTGGAAACGCTTTTCGCGTTTTCGTGCGCCGCTTCACTAGGTGCTCTAGGATCCAAGGTTTCAGGGCCAGAGGAAGAAAATGCTGGTCCTAACAAAGACCAGGCGAAAGCCCTACTTGGGAGATGGTAAATAATATATAATATAAATAATAAATAATAATATAAATATATATATATATATATATATATATATATATATATATATATATATATATATATATATATATATATATATATATATATATATATATATATATATATATATATATATATATATATATATATACATATATATATATATATATATATATATATATACTAAGAAACTCACTTGAGATCAAAACGTTAATTTAACAGTATATTGATTGTTTTTAATATATTTGACCAGTTATTTTAACATAATGAATTAACCTTATAATAATGGCAGGTCGTTTTGAATCAGATGAAAATAGTTAAAATGTCATATACTATTCCTACTTTTTTGTTTATAGGGTGTATATATATATATATATATATATATATATATATATATATATATATATATATATATATATATATATATATATATATATATATATATATATATATATATATATATAAATATTTTTATGTAAATATATTTAGCGTAATATATATATATATATATATATATATATATATATATATATATATATATATATATATATATATATATATATATATATATATATATATATATATATATATTTATATATATATATATATATATATAAATATATATATATATATATATATATATATATATATATATATATATATATATATATATATATATATCTATAGTCTCTTCTCCACGTACAAATGCAGGTTCAAGGATAGGAAAATAAAATAACAATATGAAAATGTATCAGAGAAAATTTTATATATATATATATATATATATATATATATATATATATATATATATATATATATATATATATATATATATATATATTTTAAATATTTTAATTTTAACTAATTATCTTAACTATATTTGCTATTACTTAGGTCTTAGGAGTCTAGGTCTATAATTATATTAAAACAAACAACTTGCTTAAATAATAACAAAATTAGGCTACCAACCTGATATATATATATATATATATATATATATATATATATATATATATATATATATATATATATATATATATATATATATATATATATATATATATATATATATATATATATATATATATATATATATATATATATATATATATATATATATATATATATAATTTCCGATCTCGGGACTGAGGTTCCTTTTCGATCTCGAGATTATATCTATATAGATATATATATATATATATATATATATATGCATATATATATATATATATATATATATATATATATATATATATATATACATATCTCTTTATATATATATATATATATATATATATATATATATATATATATATATATATATAAAAATGAATATATATATATATATATATATATATATATATATGTTTCTGCTTGTGGAATTTCTTTTCGGTGTTTTCACATATTTTTCAGACTGTTTATACAAAGAAGAAGGAGTTCCTTTTTCGTTCGATGTATCTCCTCAAATTGCCTTTTTTATCCCTCATAATTGGGCCAATAACGACGAGCAACTAAATTATCTTAGTATAAGATTGTTCAATAGAGACTTAACGTTGAGGCATCCTTTAAGCTCGAAGAAAGAATCTAATGAGATAAAATTACCGATAAACGAAATGAGAATTGGATGGAATAGGATTAATCTGAAGCAAGATGGAATTAACTTGCGAGTGGAAGCTGTTAATAAAAATTCTCTGAAGGTCATTCAAAATGTTACTCTTTTCAGTGGTTTATTTTTTTATTTTGGTCATCAAAATCAGCGTTTTCATGTTTCTGGATTATACTCAATTGTTAATTGCTTAAAAGGTAAGAGACTCTAATCAATAAGTTTAGGTCGCGATTTCTTAATTTTATTTAGTTATCAGCTAAAATATATATTTTTTTATGTTTTCAATTTTTTGTCAAAATTAAATTGTATTAAATTTGAGTTATGTATTTAGATTTTATCTCAAAATATTTCAAAAAAGCCTATATCTGTTGAGCCGGAGCTTGAGCCGGAGCCGGAGCCGGAGCCGGAGCCGGAGCCGGAGCCAATGTCGAGACCTGACATTTGTCAAGATTCGAAATGTTTATATGGTCACCAGAGTAGTAAGGGGTGGTAAACTAACGGCCAAAATGTTGCAAGACAATGTTGCATGCAATGTTGCAAATGTTGCAAGCAACATTTTGCAACATTGGTTTTTCAAGCTTGACGTGTCAAGGTTAGGGTTTTTAAGGTCGGTGAGACCGAATTTAAGGTCTGGAAGACCGACTTCAGAGGTTTTGAGCCTGAACTCATGGGTTTTACCCCCCAAAAGGGGGTTTAAAAGGGGCTTTTTGGTTCCTAGAAGGTTTTAAATAATCGATAGATCATTTTTGATGGTTTCAATCGATTTATCGTGATCGATTACCCCTATATTGATGTTTAAATCGTCTTTCTACGTGCTCTGGTTGGCTTTTAACACTGAAAAATATAATCGAAAGAAAATTATTTAAAATTCAGTCGATTAATCGTTGTAGTTAAAGTTGGGTTTGACCGCCAAATGTTCGCCTATCGGCGAATGTATGTTCGCCTATTGCCGAATGTTGTTGGCCCTTTTTTCGTGGGAATTTTTTAATTACCGTGGGAATTTCTACCCCTTCCACCGACGAAAAAAAACCGAAGGTTTTTTTTTCGAAACAATAAAAAAAAAAAATAAATAAATAAAAATAAATAAATTAATAAATAAATAATAAATAAATAATAAATAATAATAAATAATAAATAAATAAATAAATAAATAAATAAATAATAAATTAATAAAATAAATAAATATATATATATATATATATATATATATATATATATATATATATATATATATATATATATATATATATATATATATATAATAATAATATATATATATATATAATATATATATATATATATATATATATATATATATATATATATATATCTTTGCTATATATATATATATATATATATATATATATATATTATATATATATATATATATATATATTATATATATATATATATATATATATATATATATATATATATATATACACCTCCCAAAAATTGAAATGATCGTGAGAGAGACTGAGTGGAGCTGGGTAGAGGAGCCGGAGTTGGAGAAGGATTCTGAGTCGGATTCGGCTTCGGATTCCAGAGACCCAGGGGGGTCCCGACTGAAAGAAATGCATGGAATGCAAAACAGAGGAAGAAGAAGGAAGATGACGGAAAAGGAGGAAGGATAGAGGAAGGAGGTCAGAAGGAAGAGGTTGGAGAAGAGGTCACGGAGACGCGGGAGGCCGGAGTTGGCATCGGCGCGGTGCTGGAGCCGGAGTGCGGTGCTGAGTTAATAAATATTCGTTTAGTCCCATATTTATATCAAAATATATGTTATTGAACCTGTAGATCTCGAAAATGACGGTTATAAGTCCGTAAAGGGTGTCTGGGACCCCCAACGGAGGGGTCCCGACTGAAAAAAAAATGCATGGAATGCAAAACAGAGAGGAAGAAAGGAAGAAGGAGGAAGAAGGAGGGATGAAGGAAAGAGTCTGAGAAGGAGACAGAGTTGGTACCGGCACCGGTGCTGGAGCCGGTGCGGCACCGAGTTAACAAACATTCGTATAACAACAATGTCGGTGTTCTTATATATGTTATCGAGTCTGTAGATTTCAAAAATAAAGGTTTCAGAACCATCAAGAAAAAAAATAAATAAAAAAATAAATAAATAAATAAAATTTCTTATTCTTTTAATGTTTATAACTTACAAATTTACGTTTTTTACATACCCTAAAGCAGTAAATCAGTAAATCAAACCACCCAACCTACACTTCTGTCCAACCATGATCTATTGATCTATTGATCTATTGATCTATTGATCTATTGATTCAGGTCATATTTTTACTTAAATTATCATGTTTTACATACCCTAAAGCAGTAAATCAGTAAATCAGTTAATCAAACCACCCACCCACCCTCCTACCCTTCCATGATCTATTGATCTATTGATCTATTGATCTATTGATCTATTGATTCAAGTCATATTTTGTATAACATAACACAAAAACTTTTATTTAAACATTTTTGTTTTAACTAAAATTTATTCTTTTTATGTTTATAACTTAAAAAAATTTGTATTTTTACATACCCTAAAGCAGTAAATCAGTAAATCAGTTAATCAAACCACCCACTCTATCCTCCTACCCTTCCATGATCTATTGATCTATTGATCTATTGATCTATTGATCTAATGATTCAAGTCATATTATAAGTATCTTTTTGTATAGACATAACAAAAATAAATTCTTTGCTGTAGTTGTTGTTGTTGTTGAAATGTCGCGTTTGTTGTTGCATTTGTTGCAGTTGTTGATGTTGTTGTTGAAATGTTGTTGTTGTTGTTGTTGTTGTTGTTGTTGTTGTTGTTGTTGTTGTTGTTGTTGTTGTTGTTGTTGTTAAATATATCAAACGTTCAAGTTGAATGAAAATATACAACACTTTTTCAAACATATCTCTAAAATATTAATGTTAATTTTACATTAACATTATAATATTGAAAACTAAACAAAAATATATCTCATCCTAACCTAACTGACATACAGCATTCATTAACAAGGTAACTAAAATTAGAAGTTTCAACTTACCAACAGAAGTCAGCATAGCAATCTCAATCTTTACTATACACAACCGCTCAAAATATTATTATTATTATTATTATTATTATTATTATTATTATTATTATTATTATTATTATTATTATTATTATTATTATTATTATTATTATTATTATTCCACATAGATCTCACAACACCAATAACGCGTGCGATCACTTTGCCTGCAGGTCCACAACTAGAACACTGGTTGGTAAATTGCTCTCTAACCGACACCTATACATTACGTAATCTTAGTACGCTCAAGGGATAACCAATCAGAGAACTGTATTTGTTATGCCATCACGGACAGCCAATGAAATTCAAGGAATGACTCATTAATCTTAATATCTTTTGACACATGAGAAGGGTAACGAGATTTTATTCCTTTTGTCCTTACTTAACATATGTTTTTATCTTAAACAGTAGTTTTATTATTATTATTATTATTATTATTATTATTATTATTATTATTATTATTATTATTATTATTATTATTATTATTATTATTATTATTATTATTATTATTATTATTATTATTATTATTATTATTATTATTATTATTATTATTATTATATCAACTATATATGTATATGAACATAACAAACCTAACATACCACACACACACACACACACACACACACACACACACACACACATAATTATAGACACTTTACTTAATACATTAGACTGGCAATCATCGTACTAACTTACTGATCACATGACTGCTATTTCTATGATGTCAAGCAGATGTGTAACATTTTCTAAACGTCGCTGGAAGACATTTACATTTTTCACATGTTTAATATAAACATTTCGTTTTGTTATATATTTTCTTTTACGTTTCTATTATTCTTTATATTTATATTTTGTTAAAAGTTATTTATTTATTTATTTATTTTAGTTTTATTTATTTTTATTTTATTTATTTAAAATAATCTATATATTTTTTAAAAACTTTTATTTATTTTTGCTTATTTTGTTTAAAAAGATTTTGTTTTAACTAAAATTTATTTCATTTTATGTTTATAACAAAAATTTGCGTTTTTACATACCCTAAAGCAGTAAATCAGTAAATCAGTAAATCAAACCACCCACCCCACCCTCCTACCCTTCCGTGATCTATTGATCTATTGATCTATTGATTCAAGTCATTTCGAGTATCATTTTGAGGGAAACATAACATAAAAATAAAGTTCTTTATACACTGATCAACGAATATATGCTAACGTAGCAAAGTTTTCCATTAATAAAGCTAACATAACATCACCTGAACTAAGAATATAATGTACAACAACAAACCTAGCATACCTTAAGCACGAATAAACAGCTAACATCAACAAAGTTCCACACCTAACAACAGTAAAGTAACTAACATAGCATACAAAAACGTAACCTATTCACACTTTGTCAAGCATATCTCTAACATATCAATGTTAATTTTACATTAACATTGTAATATTTAACAAAAATTTATCATAACATTGTCTAATTATCATACTGATCAACGAATATATGCTAACGTAACAAATTTTTACATTAATAAAGCTAACATAACATCACTGAACTAAGAATATAATGTACAACAACAAACCTAGCATACCTTAAGCACGAATAAACAGCTAACATCAACAAAGTTCCACACTTAACCCCAGTAAAGTAACTACTTCATACAAAACGTAACCTATTTACACTTTGTCAAGCATATCTCAAACATCACTGATATTTTTACATTAACATTGTAATATTTAACAAAATTTATCATAACCTTATTATCACACAGACCTACGAATATATGCTAACGTAACAAATTTTTACATTAATAAAGCTAACATAACATAACCTGAACTTAGAATATAATGTACAACGACAAACCTAACATACCTCACGTATGAATAATCTGCTAACATTCACAAAGTTCGATACTTATCAAAGGTGAAGTAGCTAACAACACATACAAAACTCAATGTATCCCAACTTTTCCAACATACCAGCAACAGCTAAAGCAGTATTATCTAACAAAATCCCTTAACAAAATGACCAATCTATCAAAGATACCAACATCTTGAACTATGAATTGACACTACCTTCACCTTTGATAAGTATCGTAGCTGAGTAATGTTAGGCTTATCCGAGAATTTTGCTAATGTCTACGTTTATTCATAGTTCAAAATAATGTTATATTTGATATGAGTTGCATTTTGATGAAGGTAGTGTCAATTCACAGTTCAAGATGTTGGTATCTTTGATAGATTGGTCATTTTGTTAAGGGATTTTGTTAGTATGCTAGGATACGTTTTTGTATGCTATGTTAGTTACTTTACTGTTGTTGGTGTTTATTGTGTTGTTCATTAACAGGACATTGTTATACAGCCATTGTAGTTCAGGTGATGTTATGTTAACATTAATGGAAGCTTTGCTACGATTAGCATATGATAGTTGATCAGTGTATAAAGAACTTTATTTTTATGTTATTTTTTTCCTCAAATGTTACTCGAAGCTGACTAGTCAATAGATCAACAGATCAATAGTCGAAGAAGGAACAGAGAGAATTGAAGTGGGTGATTTTGTTTACTGATTTACTGATTTACTAACTTTAGAGTACATGTAAAACGCAAAAATTTTAAAGTTAAAAACATAAGGAAATGAAATGAAATTTTAGTTACAAATCTTTAAACAAATAGCAAAAATGATAAAAAGTTTTAAAAATATATGGGTACTTTAGGGTATGTAAAAACGCAAAAATTTTTAAGTTATAACTAACTTTTAACAAAATATAAATATAAAGAATAATAGAAACGTAAAAGAAAATATATAACAAAACGAAATGTTTATATTAAACATGTGAAAAATGTAAATGTCTTCCAGCGACGTTTAGAAAATGTTACACATCTGCTTGACATCATAGAAATAGCAGTCATGTGATCAGTAAGTTAGTACGATGATTGCATGGCTAGTGTATTGTAATGTTGCTAATGTGTGTGTGTGACAGAAAATATTGTGTGTTTGTGTGTATGTTAGGTTTGTTATGTTCATAATATATATATATAGTTGATATAATAATAATAATAATAATAATATAATAATAATAATAATAATAATAATAATAAAAATATAATAATAATAATAATAATAATAATAATAATAATAATAGTAATAATAATAATAATAAAACTACTGTTTAAGATAAAAACATATGTTAAGTAAGGACAAAAGTAATAAATCTCGTTACCCTTCTCATGTGTCAAAAGATATTAAGATTAATGAGTCATTCCTCGAATTTCATTGGCTGTCCGTGATGGCATAACAAATACAGTTCTCTGATTGGTTATCCCTTGAGCGTACTAAAATTGCGTAATGTTTAGGTGTCGGGTAGAGAGCAATTTACCAACCAGTGTTCTAGTTATGGACCTGCAGGCAAAGTGATCGCACGCGTTATTGTTGTTGTGAGATCAATGGAATAATAATAATAATAATAATAATAATAATAATAATAATAATAATAATAATAATAATAATAATAATAATAATAATAATAATAATAATAATAATAATAATAATAATAATAATAATAATATTTTGTGCGGTTGTGTATAGTAAAGATTGAGATTGCTATGCTGACTTCTGCTGGTAAGTTGAAACTTCTAATTTTAGTTACCTTGTTAATGAATGCTGTATGTCAGTTAGGCTAGGATGAGATATATTTTTGTTTAGTTTTCAATATTATAATGTTAATGTAAAATTAACATTAATATTTTAGAGATATGTTTGAAAAAGTGTTGTATATTTTCATTCAACTTGAACGTTTGATATATTTAACAACAACAGCAACAACAACAACAACAACAACAACAACAACAACAACAACAACAACAACAACAACAACATTTCAACAACCAACAACAACATTTCAACAACAACAACAACAACATCAACAACTGCAACAAATGCAACAACAAACACGACATTTCAACAACAACAACTACAGCAAAGAATTTATTTTTATTATGTCTATACAAAAAGATACTTATAATATGACTTGAATCAATAGATCAATAGATCAATAGATCAATAGATCATGGAAGGGTAGGAGGATAGAGTGGGTGGTTTGATTAACTGATTTACTGATTTACTGCTTTAGGGTATGTAAAAATGCAAATTTTTTAAGTTATAAACATAAAAAGAATAAATTTTAGTTAAAAAACAAAATGTTTAAATAAAAGTTTTTGTGTTATGTTATACAAAATATGACTTGAATCAATAGATCAATAGATCAATAGATCAATAGATCAATAGATCATGGAAGGGTAGGAGGGTGGGGTGGGTGGTTTGATTAACTGATTTACTGATTTACTGCTTTAGGGTATGTAAAACATGAAATTTTAATAAAAATATGACCTAAATCAATAGATCAATAGATCAATAGATCACGGATGGACAGGAAGGTGGTTGGATGGTTTGATTTACTGATTTACTGATTTACTGCTTTAGGGTATGTAAAACATGATAATTTTAGTAAAAATATGACCTGAATCAATAGATCAATAGATCAATAGATCAATAGATCAATAGATCAATAGATCATGGTTGGACAGAAGTGTAGGTTGGGTGGTTTGATTTACTGATTTACTGCTTTAGGGTATGTAAAAAACGTAAATTTGTAAGTTATAAACATAAAAAGAATAAGAAATTTTATTTATTTATTTATTTTTTATTTATTTTTTTTCTTCTTGATGGTTCTGAAACCTTTATTTTTGAAATCTACAGACTCGATAACATATATAAGAACACCGACATTGTTGTTATACGAATGTTTGTTAACTCGGTGCCGCACCGGCTCCAGCACCGGTGCCGGTACCAACTCTGTCTCCTTCTCAGACTCTTTCCTTCATCCTTCCTTCTTCCTCCTTCTTCCTTTCTTCTTTTTTGCATTCCATGCATTTTTTTCAGTCGGGACCCCCTCCGTTGGGGGTCCCAGACACCCTTTACGGACTTATAACCGTCATTTTCGAGATCTACAGGTTCAATAACATATATTTTGATATAAATATGGGACTAAACGAATATTTATTAACTCAGCACCGCACCGGCTCCAGCACCGGTGCCGATGCCAACTCCGACTCCTCTGACTCAGACTCCTTCTCCAACTCTTTCCTTCTCTGACTCCTCCTTCCTCCATCCTTCCTCCTTTTTCCGCCATCTTCCTTTCTTCTTCCTCTGTTTTGCATTCCATGCATTTCTTCTTTTTTTCAGAAGGGGACCCCCTCCGGGGGTCTCTGGAAGCCGAAGCCGAATCCGACTCAGAATCCTTCTCCAACTCCGGCTCCTCTACCCAGCCTCCAAATTTCAGCCTTCTACGATCATTTTAATTTTTAGGGGGGGGGGGGGGACGCTGGGGTACGTAATCCTGGGCGGTGCGGGGCCATATACGGTTATAATATATATATATATATATATATATATATATATATATATATATATATATATATATATATATATATATATATATATATATATATATATATATATATATATATATATATATATATATATATATATATATATATATATATATATATATATATATTTATTTATTTTATTTTTTATTTTTATTTATTATTTATTTATTATTTATTTATTTATTATTTATTATTTATTTATTATTTATTTATTAATTTATTTATTTTTATTTATTTTTTTTTTTTTTATTGTTTCGAAAAAAAAAAAACATTCGGTTTTTCCGTCGGTGGAAGGGGTAGAAATTCCCACGGTAATTAAAAAATTCCCACGAAAAAAGGGCCAACAACGTTCGGCAATAGGCGAACATACATTCGCCGATAGGCGAACATTTGGCAGTCAAAACCCAACCAACTACAACGATTAATCGACTGAATTTTAAATAATTTTCTTTCGATTATATTTTCAGTGTTAAAAGCCAACCAGAGCACGTAGAAAGACGATTTAAACATCGAATATAGGGGTAAAAAACATCGATAAATCGATTGAAACCATCAAAAATGATCTATCGATTATTTAAAACCTTCTAGGAACCAAAAAGCTCCCTCTGGGGGCTCCGCCCCCCCTTTTGGGGGTAAAACCCATGAGTTCAGGCTCAAAACCTCTGAAGTCGGTCTTCCAGACCTTAAATTCGGTCTCACCGACCTTAAAAACCCTAACCTTGACACGTCAAGCTTGAAAAACAAATGTTGCAAAATGTTTACTTGCAGCATTATGCAACATTGATACATGCAACATTGTCTTGCAACATTTTGGCCGTTAGTTTACCACCCCTTACTACTCACCAGGTCTTATTCAAAAATATATTTTCAGTGAATGTTGTGTTTCATGAGCTAAAATAAAAGGTGTCCGAAAAAGTTTAGCAGACCGTCAGTGCATTTCTGAATAGATGTTCACTATATATATTTTTCGGTCAACATAGTGCATCTGGAAAGAGCTTCAGTGGATGTTTAATATAATAGGTGTTCTTATGTTTGCTTTACGAGTCAAATTAAAGAATACCTGTGAAAGTTAATAGGTTATATTACTTTTCTAAGTTGATGTTTATTCAAAATGTTTATACACTCACCAAGACCTATCCAAAATATTTCTACACTGTTCCAGATGAAAGGTTGAGTCCTAAATAAAATTTCCATCGTATCTTCTAGATCTGGGGTTGGCATATAGTTTGGTTAACGGGGCAAATAAAGTTGCATTTGAAATTTAGCTGGCCATATTACTTTCCGAATTAACGTTTATTCAAAATATCTGTACGGTCACCAGACTCTATAAAAAATATTTCTACGGTGGATGTTTCAGGTCAAGGAGGAGCTTATTTTTTTTTTTTAGCAAGGCAAATTGAATGCATTTGAAAATAATCATATTTCCTATTATATTTGTGATTTGACATGGAAATATAATTTTCACATTTGTGAAATTTTATGCAATTTGGGTGAATTTTTTTCCTAGTAAAGTCATAAAGTAATATCTGTGAAATTTATGTTTTTTTTTTTATATTGAAATGTTTTTCCAAATACATATTTTCATAATAAGCTACAGTTTTAATTTATGTTAATTAAATTAAAAGATTCAATATTTATATGATGAATATAAAATATTCCACCATATTATTTATTCATTCACTGTTCACATGGAACCCTTTGAGCACTAAAGGTTGTTGACCCTCCCTCGTCATACCCAGTTCTTTATCTTACCCATAATTCTTTTTATCACAAGGGTCACGAGAAATGGGATTCTAGACCACACACACACATCACAAATTGTGTCATATTTCTTACCTTTTACCATTGCACATTTGTAAAGCATACTAAAACAGAAATAATCTATGAGAAGAAGGAGAAATGTTGATAAGGAAGTTTATGTTAAATAGAATGGATAAAATAATAAATGATAATAATAAATAATAATAATAATAATAATAATAATAATAATATAATAAAAATAGTAAAAAATAAAAATAATATAAATAAAAATATATAAATAATAATAAATAAAAATATATAAATAATAATAATAATGAATAAAATGTGTAAAGAGATATTGAAATAAAGAGGAAAATTGCATAAACTAGTTAATAATTTGAAGTAAAAGTATGTTGTGAGATGAGAATAATTAAATCCTTATATTTATCACAAAGTAATAGATAGTTAATGGAAAAAGAATAAATATATATGTAAAATAATGATAAGAAATATAAAAATACAATGAGTCCAGTAGCACATTATTTGAAGACTCCCGTAAACAGCATATGAGAAATACATAATAATAATAGATAATAATAATAATAATAATATAAATAATAATATAATAATATAAATAATTATATAATAATATTAATAATAATAATAATAATAATAATAATAATAATAATAATAATAAATATAATAATAATAATAATAATAATAATAATAATAATTGTTGTTATAATGACCGATCATGTTTCGGGTATTACAAATTCATCCCTCTACACACACACACAATTCACACACACACACACATACGCACACACAACAATAGACAAATTCATCCCACACACACACACACACACACACCTACACACACATACGCACACGTGCACACGCACACACAGGTCCCACAGAATACATGCCAAACGATCATTGGATGTTGTACCACAGTTTGCCAATGGTTCTACCAGCATTGCTTAATTTGGTCCCGAAATTTGTCTATAGATGCTTACATACTTAATCAGTTTGAATCAAGCGATGTTCAAGGAAATTAATAAATTTGAAAAAAAAATTTGCCAATAACCGTGAATAAAAATTTCATTAGATTAATAAAAATGTAAGACTAAGAATAAGATTAAATTCCATATTTATGAATTGTTCAAGTTATCTTTCAAGTTAAAAAATTTAATGAAAATGTAAGGTTTCATGTACAACACTACAACAACTTTAAGAAACCACTAAAGTAGAGGAGAGAGAGAGAGAGAGAGAGAGAGAGAGAGAGAGAGAGAGAGAGAGAGAGAGAGAGAGAGAGAGAGAGAGAGAGTTTTGTTTACGTATTATTTACTGGTAATAAAGAAAGATTGAATAATATATAAAATTTACCCTAAGAGAGAATGACTTAATGAACATGATAAAACGGAATCAAAGATAAAGATATGGAGAGAGAAAGTGTAAGAAAGTGTAAGAAAGTGTAAAAATGTTAATAAATATACAATATAATAATCCAGGCTTCCTTTTTACAGATCCTCAAATAAGATATTACAATGTTCCACCAAACTCTAAGCTTACAGTGCCATTCATTATGCTCCAGAGACCCAATAAATTCAAGGCCTTTTCGGAAACCCATCCCTTTAGATTTGAAGTATTTTGTAGTGGAAGCAGACGGAAGGTATGTAAGAATAAAGAAAATATTATCAACTCTTTCACCATCAGGAGAAAATGTGATCTTACAGATGTTACAGAGTTTTCTAAAGATATAAACAACGTGTACGTTGCTTTCGATGCTTTCGACCCTAAGGTATGAAATATTCATTAATTACTCCAACGCTTCCTGTCAATTATATAACTGCGCGCGAGTAAGTTGTATAGGTATATAATGTAAATATTACTATCTATAGTATTTAATGAGAAATTGAGAAATTCGTAAAAAATCCCTCAAATGAAATAATTCTCAGATAGCAATCCAACACCAACCATTCCGATTCTAATTTTTTTTTATTGCTCCCTAGTTTAATAAAGGGCATATATATATATATATATATATATATATATATATTATATATATATATATATATATATATATAATATATATATATATATATATATATTATATATATTATATATATATATATATATATTATATATATATATATATATATATATATATATATATTATATATAGAGAAGAGAAGGGAGAGAGAGGTGGGAATCGTTACTCAAAAAATCCGTTACTCGTAAAAAGTAGTTCCGTTATCTTGTTATTTTTTTAGCATTATATAGTTGGCTTTTCTTTATATATGTAAAGTGAAAAGTAATAGAGTGCTCATGTTATAATTAGAGAAAAATAATACACGTATAATCTTTTAGCTTTATGGAGCTTTAAAACAAATTAAAATTTCGGTAAATAGATCTAGGATAATTATTATCAAGGTTTTAGCCCTATTAATATTTTCCAACACATTATAAATTATTAATTAAGTAACAATACACCTCATATAAGACCCTAAAGCATGCCTCAAGACTTAAGTCCCTTTACATCAACCAACGAATTTAATTGCATCCAGCCATCTGCCATTCACAATTATATCTACTAACTAAATCTTGAGAGCATTTCATCCGTATCACTTTTCACCACACATAATATTATAACTAAATTATTTAAACTACAGAACTGAATAATAATAATAGCTTGTATTTAAGTCTGCACTCACAATCAAATCTAAACAATAACTTCCACCCCATGACGTCACACTCACATACAACACATAATACATTACTCTTACTACGTTTACCATCAAACAATTCCTATTTTACGCACTCCAAAAATTTCTCTAACCAAATACCTTCAATCTTCTCAGATCGCCATAACAAAAAATCCAAATCATCACGCATGAATAACTCTTGTAGAGGGTATCCTCCTTCCTCTTTTCATCTCCCTTCATTTAACACCATCCTGCACCTCGCATCTTATCTTTTATATCTCTTCCATAACTTTTTGAATAACGCAGAAGATCATACATTAGTATCCTTTGTCTTCTCTAATAACCGCTATTTAATAATTCAAAACTAATCAACTTTCAGCTCCTCACTTATTTTTCTATTACGGGCTTCATACTGTGCATACATCTAATACATTATTTTCACATTCAGAGAAGCGCTACACAACATCATATATCAATTACAGCCTATCAACGCATTACGATAGCTTATCGTTATTAATCAGATATATGAGTCGCCACTGTATGTTAAGCATAATCCAGACAAACTAAAGATACATTATTACGTCTCCATAACTTATCCTCATTTTTTCGAAATTGGTTAAAGTAAAAGTTTGACTCGACCACACGTGTGGTAACTTGTTCTTACATATGCAGCTTCCTTCGTCACTCGACGTTCATATCTCTCTCAGCCAAGATTACTATGTTAATAATATTCTATGCCTATCTAACAATTAGCATCTTTAATACCTATATTCCTATAATTCCGTAACAGTTAACCACTTCACTCATCCAGTAATCTTATTATAAGGGTATCTCATTGCTCTCCTTCCCATACTTGGAACATATATCACTTCCGTGAATGTAGTGTATAAAAGGACTCTAAGTTAACAAATGCACGAATCTAGTCCGATCATTTATTAGATCTCATATCTTGGTCACAACCATCATCGCTAACTTCTCAGTTCCTTGAATCATTTTTCAACAGGATGATTATTTTTCATAACAGCCTATGCAGATTAATTTAAACCAATTCTTTCGCTTAATACTGATCAGTAATATTCATTGGCTTATATATACTCATTACTCCTTCATTTACTAATGTACACCATATACTTAATTCCCAATAATACTAATATTCCTATCTTTGAGCCCTAATCCATTCTCAACATTATATAATAGTATATATTCAACTAATCACCTGATCTTCATTACTTATATATGCCAAAAATTTTATTAATGACAGGAATTTATTCGTGAAAGTGTTTACAACATCTCATCTTACACTTTATTTCATCTAATACGGCACCATATACCTATTCATTATTCTTTTCAGATATTTTCACTTATTCCTTATATATATTATAATATATATATATTATATTAATAATATATATATATTATATAATATATAATATATATATTAATATATATATATATATATATACATATATATATTTATATTATATAATATTATATATATATATATATATATTAATATATATATTATTTATATATTATATATATATTATATATATATATATATATATTAAATAATATATTAATATATATAATATTTAATTATAATAATAAAATATACATACATAATATTATATATATATATATATATATATATATAATATTATATATATATCATAATATATTATAATATATATATCTATATTATATATATATTAATATTATAATATATATTTAATATATATTATATAATTATTAATAATATTAATATATATATATATATATTTATATAATATATATTATATATTATATATATATTAATATATTTTCACATATATTATTAAATCATCTATATTAATATATATTATATATATAATATATATCTCTATATATATAATTAATATTAATATGTGAGTATACTAGTAAGAGGCGCATTTCGAGGTATTATCTTATAAGTAGTATATTCACCTACGTGAACTCTCATCACATCTACGATCAAGGTCTAACGGCAGTGATTATCTCAAAATATCTCACCTACTCATAGTGTGTAGTTCAGTTGTCTAGAGTGGTGTCTGGATATATTTGTCTAGCCTACCTAGAGGCGCTAAGACATTTCTAATCAGATATAAGTATCCACAATCTCATTTAGGAGAAACGTAGAGTGCGATTCTCTACAGTTTGGATTGATGACAGTTTGGCCTCCAGGCAATGGCTACCGTAATGTCCCTCTTATGTGGATCAATCTACTCACTTGTCACTTCGTGGCTTAAATAAAACTTAATTAAAAATGATAAATTCAAATGGAAAATAAATTCACCTCTAAATCCTGTGGCTGTTAGCATAATCTGTAGAGCAAACTCGCAGTTGATTACTTACCTTCAATAATATTTCCATATTCAATGGCTAATGAATAAAACACAAATGATTTCCTCAAGTAATTCTCGCTGTTATCTTGAACTCATGGCCCATTCCAGGCCCACTAAGCTGAGGTCCACCTGAAAAAAACCAACTAACTGTGTTATTTGAATTGGTTGCCCCAAAGAGAATCTTATTGGGGAAATAGTGTTTATAACTTAAGTGTAAATGTGAAAATTGTTTTACTTAGTTTTGCCGGGGTAGCTTACAAAGATTTAAGCGATAAGCTTTTTTCAAACTTTTAGTTTTTAAAATGGTACAAATTCTCGTTCTAAGAAGCTTTTACGGTAATTTTCTTAGAAGAGAATGAGAATTGAACACCTGAATGGAGATTTTGCTTTACCAAAACGATTAAGATAAAGCAAGGGTAATTTGTAATACTTTTGGGGTCCTTCTAAAATTATTCAATTTTAACATTTCTCAAAAGTTTCAGATAAACAAATTCTTTTAAAAATTGTAGAGCACTTTGAGTTCGGCCAATGGATTCGCGCATATGCAGCCATTATATCACGCTAGGAAACTCAAGAGTATTTTGAAGGTTTCTCTATTGTCTTATAGTTTTTCAAGTTTCAAATTTCTTTCATTGACACTTTAGAGGATCACTAATGATTACCTTGAATAAAAAGAAATAAAACAAAGTTGATGCGAAAAACACTATGATTGAGAGATCGCTGATATTCATCAACCAATGTTATATAAATTGAATAGGTAATAACACTACTTTAGTTCTGCATTTTTTGATGATAAAAGTCAATTACCAGGTAATTTGGAGAATTTTAGGAATGAATTAAAAATAGAACTTGAAAGTAAAGGTAAATTTCATATAGCAAATTTTCAAACATGTGAGGTGGAGCAGCTATATTCAAAGCCTAATCTACCAAATGATTATATTGCTGAAGAGGAAATAAAAGTTTTTTTTGAGAATTATTATACTCTTTTTTTCATTAATTAATTATTTTTGTTAATTGGGGAAAATGTTCTGAAAGTTTCGACTGATGAAGAAAAATTTTGAAAATCGATTATTTCTTTCTAAATGCCAGATTTTTTACCAAATATAATATAGATTTAGACAGGGCAAATCTATAATGATATGTTTCATCCATCATGAGCATTCGATATAATCGATAGTAGATAATATAACTCTTCTTATCGATATATATCTTAATCTCTCTCTCTCTCCTCTCTCTTCTCTCTCTATAATATATATATATATTGATATATAATATTATATACTATAATATATATATAATAGAATTATTAGTGAATATTTTATATTTATATAAATTATATCAGGTAATACGTAGTAATTAATTTATAAATTCGTGTCTAAGCTACAGCCACTTTATGCTCATAAAGAATTTAATAGACGCCAGTCGGCCTCATCTAGAACGGATCGTGTTTCACTCAGAACATACCTCTAGATGGAATGTGTCGTGTATGCGATAAACTAAGAACATAACGTAAGATGTAGTCTTTATAGTAAAAAAATAAATATATTTAAAATTAATATAATTCATATGGCATTTATGGATAATTCCTTGCTATA
Source organism: Trachelipus rathkii (assembly GCA_015478945.1). Taxonomy (NCBI): domain Eukaryota; kingdom Metazoa; phylum Arthropoda; class Malacostraca; order Isopoda; family Trachelipodidae; genus Trachelipus; species Trachelipus rathkii. The sequence continues at coordinate 18,683 of JABUQX010103826.1, forward strand.
CATTCCGGACATGTTCAAAAAATGCTGTCATCTTTAGGTTTGATTCACTAAATATAACATACAATTATAGAAAGGAAAAATGTTTAAAAACATTATCGAACTATATTCAATAATTATATATATTATATATATAATTTATAATTATAATATAATAATTATAATAATTTTATATATATATATATTATTTAAAATAATAATTTAATATGATATTATATATATTCTATTATAGATGATTTCGTTAGCTATATATATATATATATATATATATATAAAATATATATATTATATATATATTTATATATATATATTATATATATATATATATATAATATATATATATATATATGTATATATATATATATATATATATTATATAATATATATATATATATATATATATATATATAATATATATTATATATATATATATATATATGAATACTTTCTGCTAATCCAAAAATGTATTCTTTTTTTTTTTATCTACTTTATATTAATATATATCTACATGTTTTTACCCATATTTATATTTAAATCACACAGTTCTAGAGTTTAAATTCACATTTATAATGTGTTTGGCCTTTATTATCTTGATTCATCACCCTAATTATATAATGTTGCCAAAACTGAAATACTTTAATTATGTTTTATTATTACGAATAAATTTAAAACTTTTGCACATTTACAATTATCTTTCCCACTAGGAATCACTTACCTATTCTCTAACAGGATCATAACTACTGGTGAAATATTATGCGGATCATAACTAATCTCACTAGATGCCTGATTAATATAGATATGTCAGTCGATATAACTATATCGACATATTTGACATAACAATATCGTTATATAGGGACATGCATTTTTTCGAAGTCAGAGAGATATATAAGTTTTGTCATATATATTATATAATATATATATATAATATTATATTATAATATATATTATAATCATATATATTATTTATTTAATTATTAATATATACTATTATATAATTATATAAATATCTATATATTATATATTATTATTATAATATATATATATATTATATAATTATATTATAATAATATAATATTATATATATATTATCTATATATATATATATTTATTATATTATAATATTAATATATATATAATATATTATATTAAATATATATATATAATTATATAATTATTATATATATATTATATAATTATAATATATATATATTAAATAATATATATATATATTATATATATTATTATTAATATATATATATTATTATAATATTATATTCATATATATTAATTATATATATATTAATTATATTAATATATATTAGATGATGGATCTCAGTGGAAAACCAGAGGGGAGGTCGAAAATATCAGGGGACAAGAAAAGAAGAGGAGAGAGAGAAGAGAGAATGAAAGAGAGAGATTGGAAGAAGAAGGATATGTCAGAGGCGTTTATTGAGAGTATGAAGTGAATTCTGGATTACTCGATAGATTTATTGGAATATTTTAGATAGAAGAGAGAGAGAAGACGAGTGTGTGAGTGTGTGTGACAGCTCGCACTATAATTATCAAGGAAAAAAGAAATTACGATTGTTTGGTATTATTTAATAATTAAAACTTGTAATGAATAACTAAGTATAGAAGGATATTTTAATCATATTATTATATATGTTAGGGACTAATTTGTGGAATATATAAAATTTTAAAATTATTAATGTGGGAAATTTACCACAAACTACCTCTACACATGCATATCCTGCCGTATTGAGAGCTTATTAGTAGTATTCCCAAAAGTTCATATCTGAGTCGAGTGAAAGTAAATGATAAGTATTTTTTTCACATCAATAATCTTATCTTTCTAGTACTAATAAATCGGTATGATGGAATACCCTCTTATCTACATTTTCCCTTCTTCGGCATTACAGCAGTTGTTAGTTGAATTTCCAGTCTAAATCATGACTCACTATTAAGTTAATCAACAGTTGATTATTTGTGTAATAATATTAATAATTAATATAATAATATAGTTATTAATATATATATTATATAATGGTGATAGAATTATGTAAATAATAATATTAATTAATATTAAATGATGGAAATAATTATATTAACAATACTATCAAATAATAGTTAATACAGTGATTGTGAGTGAATAAAATGATAAATATATATATACAGTGGCGTATTTTATTTATTTTATTTGATAAATTTAATTTAATGTTGAAATTGTGGTAATATAGAATATTAAATATATTATGTTTGTATTTGGATTAGTGGCATAATCATATTGATAAATTATAATAGCATTGTGCAGTGTAATATCATTTATCAAGTGATGTTAAGTTTATCAAGATATAATAACAATATTAATATGTTTTTAAATGGAAAAATTATTTAGTTATATGAAGTAAAATAAAAAACTTAACTCGATCTGCCCACCTTTCATTAATATCATCATTTAAAATTTCTTCCACTCAAGATTATATATGAAATGAATAAGTCGCATTATTGTCAAAATAGTTTTTATATATATTTTTTTAACAAGTAATTTTAAATAAACTATGGTCTAAATAAAATAAGTATATATAATAATATATACCTTATCATCACTATAATTAAATAATTATGCTAATAATTATAATATTAAGCACTTAATTTATGTATAACTGATCTCATGCTTAATACTAAATACTACACAGAATTGACTGTAAAGCTTTTTAAGTCCGTAGTTATCATTATCTCACTCCAAACCTATACTCACCAACGTGTTCGCAAGTCTAAATGTTTTTATATCATTCTTTATGACCTCATACTAGGCATAGATAATAACCCCTATCATAGCTATCAATACGGAGCGATTTGATACACTCCTGCGTCCTTTTCCGTAATGAGATGAGTGCGGCTATCAATTTAACTTTACATGCGCCTTCATAACGTACTATATATATAATATATTTTAACTTGAATTTTTTTTGAATATAAATTTTTATTAATAATTTTATATGTTGTTTTATTAATATATATTATAGATTTTAATTTTTTTAATGTTTATTAGTATGTTAATTATGATATTATATTTTATATAATATTATTATACAATTAATTATTAATATTATATATAATTAATATAATTATATATATCTATTACATATATTTATTTATTTATATTATATATATATATCTATATATATTTTAATATATATTATAATATTATATATTATAACTTATAATTTTATATGTAATATATATATATATTATTATCATATATATATTACTGATTATTTATGTGTGTTATTGTGTGTATATATGTTTATTAGTTGAATAATGTATATATTGTTATATCATATATTTTTATATTATTTTTTTTCTTCTTTATGCATTTAAGGATTAAAAGTTTTTGTATTTTTCTTATATGTATACTGTTATCATTGAAATTTGTATTGTAAGTACATATTATGTAATGTTATGTTGTATTTATAATTTTTATATATCTTTTTTTATATATAATATTATATTTAGTATTCTATTATTATTATTATTTTTCTTTTTCTTTTTTATTGGCGGGCATCGTGTAGTGTTGGATTCGGGGGGGTGGTTCGTCATGTCGGGTGGGTTAGTGAGCTTTCTCTCATCATTTGGGTTAGGTCTATCTGATCCATGCCTTCGTGATAACGTATTGAGTGAGTTTTATATATAATATATATATATATATATATATATATTACATTATATATATATATATATATATATATATACCCATTGATATTCTTCATTTCAATTTATTTATCATATAGTTAAAGTAATTATTCAATAGACTTAATAAAGACCTACGCATTGCACTACATCATGAGCATTGAATGATTACTTGTTGAACATATATATAATAACTAGAGTAATAGTATATGACCGGTTACTTTCTATTGCATACAGGCTATGCTTATCACCATAAGACTTATCACCCGCTTATTTAATTTGAAAGCGAAAAATATTTAAAAACTAAAAAAAAAAAGAACAGCTATTGTTATTATTATTATTATTATTATTATTATTATTATTATTATTATTATTATTATTATTATTATTAATTATTATTATTATTTTATTATTGTTATTCATTATTATTTATTATTATTATTTTTCTTTTATAAAATTAGTGGGTTATTATTGCTAAGGTACAAGGCAACAGTTTTACAAATTTTCATTAACAATCTATTGTTGTTAAAATCTCTCTCTCTCTCTCTCTCCTGCTATTCTCTCCCTCTCTCTCTTCTCCATCTCTTTCTTCTCTCTCTCGTCTCTCTCTCTCCTCTCGTCTCTCTCTCTCTCTCTCCTTCT
>JABUQX010103827.1:2500-15000 GCA_015478945.1 Trachelipus rathkii
TATATATATATATATATATATATATATATATATATATATATATATTTATATATATAACTCTCTATATAATAATATATATATATATACCTTCGAGTCGTTAGGCTTACACGGTAGGCTTATCATTAGGGTTACCTTCATGTTTATGCAAAAGCTCTTACGAATGCGCTCACTCAGCAACATAATTTCAATCTTTACTATACATAACCGAACAATTTTCACCGACGAGTCCCACTATGGAGATCACCCCAGAGAGATGCATGAAGACCCATCTCGGGTATCCCGAAGGAGGGGATGTAAGCAGTATATATATATATATATATATATATATATATATATATATATATATATATATATTTATATATTTCTATATACATAAATATATATATATATATATATATATATATATATATATATATATATATATATATATATATATATATATATATATATATATATATATATATATATATATATACTTTTTAGTATATATATAGTAGGTCCAGTTTGAGCGAGACCAGCCTTTTCGATATGAAGGAATAGAGATATTTGCTTTAAACTTGGAATATAATCTATATATGGGATAAGGACGAATCCGTGTAAATTTCAAGTCTGTAGGATGTATATAGAGGGGGGTCACCCCCGAGGGTGGACGCCGATATTGCGCTTACGCCCTTGTTGCTTGATCTGCGTGGGTGAGTTTAGGCCTAACGAGAGTTGGGATCGAGTGTGATGACGTAATCTTGGCGCAGCCAAGATTACGTCAGCGCGCGAGAGCGCACACACACACACACACACACACACACACACAGACTGAGTGCGCGTGCGCATACACAAACACATTATTATTATTATTATTATTACGTCGAAGAAGTGTTTCCGAAGGAAACACTTCTGAGTTGTTACGTATCCTTCGTCAGCTTCTACATCTCCTCTGTCAGTGCCTTGTTTGCGTTCATTTCACCTTTAGTTCGCATCCTAGCCATCGACTCAAGCTTCAGGTTCGCGCTGCCCCGCAGGGTTCGACTCAGGCCGCGATTCCGGCTCCGGCTCCGGCTCAAGCCCCGCATCACCGCTCCGCCGCGGGGTCCGGTATTATTATTATTATTATTTTTGGTATTATTTCCGCCGCGGTTTCTTCTTCGCATCCGGTTCCGAGTTCGATATATATATCTACATGGGTTAGGGTTATATCGTATCGTAAAATTTGGAGGGAGGGTTGAATGGGGAGGTAACCTCGTCCGTAGACCATGTTACGTCCCATGGGGACTTCAGAAGGGCCACCGTAAAGTCGAAATTAATTTCATATTGGCTAGAAATTTGGCGAGAGGATTCGGAGTTAGAATTTCCTGAAAGACTTGGTATGGTCTGAGGGCTGGCCGGCACCGGTGCTGGAGCCACTGCGGTGCCGAGTTAATAAACAATCGTATAACAACAATGTTTGGGTGTTTATAAGGGTTATCGAGGTCGTAGAGTTCGAATATGATGGTTATAAGTCCGTATAGGGTGTCTAGGATCCCTCAGAAGGGATCCCACCCCAAACATTAAATATTGATGTAGAAAGCTGAAACTTGATATACAACCTTTTTAGGCTGTATCTTAGGTGTATACGGGGTAAAATGACCGATTTGACCAAATTCGGGGACCAGCCCCCAAATCTGAAATATTGACCTAGAATGATGAAACTCGGTATACAACCTTCTGAGGATGTATCTTAGATGACCCCGGGTGTAAAATGACTGTGGGTGCCCCAGACGGGGTACTCACCCCAAAATCTGAAATATTGACATAGAACAACGAAACTTGATATACAGCCTTTTTTAGGTTGTATCTTAGATGTATACGGGGTAAAATGACCGATTTGACCAAATTCGGGGACCAGCCCCATCAAATATTGACCTAGAACGATGAAACTCGGTATACACCTACCATATAAGGTACTCACATCATATATGGGTTAAATAACCGTACACAGCCTAAATGGGGGTCTCTGGGACCCCAAACCTGAAATATTGACCTAGAACGATGAAACTCGGTATATACCTTTCATATAAGGCACCCATATCGTATATGGGTTAAATAGCCGTACACATCCCAAAGGGGGGTCATCAGCCCCACAAAACTGAAATATTGACATAGAACAACGAAACATGGTATACATCTTTCTTATGATGTATCCTCGATACAGAAAATAAAAAAATAAAAATTAAATAAATAAATAAATAAATAAAATTTCTTATTCTTTTTATGTTTATAACTTACAAATTTACGTTTTTACATACCCTAAAGCAGTAAATCAGTAAATCAAACCACCATCCAGCCAGCATCCGGCTACCCTCCTATCCATCCTTCGGAGGGGTAAAGCCCACTTACACCCCTCGGGGTGATCCTCCCTCGCAGGATTCACACCCTTTCAATGGGCGCATCCCCTCGGTTTTCTCTCGGAAGGTAATGTGTTGCTTTAGATACTCTTGGTTAATGAAAACTGTTTATTCGTAAGTTAAGTACGTTATGTTAAATATTACTATGACAATGTGAAAATAACACTGGTTTGTTAGAGAAATGATGAGTTTTTGTAAGATATTACTGTGTTAACTGACGATGATGTGTTAGAAACGTGAACCTAGGTTAAGTTTTTGTTGAATAATGTTAGGTTTGCCATAGACTTTTGCTAATGTCTACGTTTATTCACAGGTCAAATGATGTTATACTCGAAACGAGTGACACTCTGATGAAGATAGTGTCAATTCATAGTTCAAAATGGTGCATCTTTGATAGATTGGTCACTTTGTTAAAGGAGTTTTGTTAGATAATACGGATTTACCTGTTTGCTAATATGCTCGAAAGGGTGGAACATATCGAGTGATGTGATCTATTAATGGATTACACTCAGTCAAAGAAGTAAAAATTTTTTTCGGGATGTTGCTTCGATTATTCGCCCGCAGCCTTCAGGTATGTTAGGTTTGCATTTGTATTCCTAGTTGCGGTTATGATTTTTGCTTTATTGATGCTAAAACTTTGTTGGTTAAGCATATATTCGTAGGTTAGTATATAAAGAACATATTTTTATGTTATGTTTGTCCAAAATGATACTTGAAATATGACTTGAATCAATAGATCACAGGCGGGTGGGATGGGTAGGGGACTGCAGGGATGGGTGGTTTGATTTACTGATTTACTGATTTACTGCTTTAAAAATCAGTAAACTATTACGTTTCACATGTGATGTTTTACTCAAAAGAACTTTATTTTATGTTATGTTAGGATAAAATTTTATTTATTTTTTTGTTATGTTTGGTTAAAACTTTGTTATGTTTGCGATTATTCACTGGGGATTGGGGATTATGATATTAAGACGAGGTTATGATGAATTTTTTGTTAAATGTTACGAAGTTGATGTAAAACATTTGTTACGTCAGCATTATATTCTTTGTCAGTATGATGATTAGACAGGTTTATGCTAAACTTTTGTTAAATATTACGATGTTAATGTAAAATTAACATTGATATGTCAGAGATATGCTTGAAAAAGTGTGAATAGGTTACGTTTTTGGACGAAGTGTTATGTACTTTACTGTTGTTAAGTGCGAAAGTTTGTTAATGTTAGTGGTTTATTCGTGCGTATGGTGTGTTGGGTTTGTCATTGTACATTATATTCTTAGTTCAGGTTATGTTATGTTAGCTTTATTAATGTGGAAACTTTGTTACGCTAGCATACTTTCACTGCTCTGTATGATAATTAAACAAGGTTATGATAAATTCTTGCTAAATATTACTGTATCAATGTAAAATTAACGTTAATATGTTGGAGATATGTTTGGTAAAAGTATGAAGATAGGTTTACGCATTTTTGTATGCAATGTCAAGTTACTTTACAGGTGTTAAGTGTGGAACTTTGTTATGTTAACGGTTTATTCGTGCTTAAGTTGTGTTAAGATTCGGTGTTGTACATTATTTTCACTAGTTCTAGTAATACTATATTGATTTAACTAATGTGAAAGCTCAATGTTACGTTATATATTCGTTGGTTAGTATCTAAAGAACTTATCTTTGTACTATGTTATTGTTGATGTTGTTGTTGTTGTCGATCGAGAATATATACTTTTGAATGATATGGTTCATTCGTACGTCGTATTCTTGTTTACTTTCTTCTGATTGGTTGAAAGAAAGAATCTCATTACATTTAAGGGATGTTTATACACTATTTTCTTCAGTAGGATAGTTTTTCGCTGTGTTGATACGATGACATCTCCCCGCATCTCTACGCTTGTTGTTGATATCTTCATGAGGAGTTTCGTTATTCCCTACGATGTGTCATTTATATTTAATCGTAAACCGAATGGTGACTGCTACATTGCTAGTATATCCTGTCAGAGGGTCAAATATAATAAGTATTGCATCACTTTATACAAATGGTTAAAGCATAAAATCATTTTTCATGTTTAGAGTTGGTATTTTCTGAAAGGAGGCGGAGTCTAAAAAGAGATAAGCCTAAAAACTTTACTTTATTCGTCTTTACTCGTTAGGTATTATATGAGGGTTTGGTATGGTTATGACCCATTTTTTGATAAATATTAATGTGTCAATGTAAAGATTAACGTTAATATGTTAGAGATATGTGTGAAAAAAAGTATAAATAGGTTACGTTTTGTATGTAAAGTTAGTTACTTTACTGCTGTTAAGTCTGGAACTTTGTTAATGTTAACAGTTTATTTGTGGTGTAAGTTGTGTTAGGTTTGTCGTTGTACATTATTTTCCTAGTTCATATGATGCTATGTTAGCTTTATTAATGTGAAAACATTGTTATGTTAGCATATATTTGTTGATCAGTATGATAATCGGACAAGGTTATGATACATTTTTTGCTAAATATTAGTGTGTTAGTGTAAATTAACATCGTTATGTTAGAGATATGCTTGAAAAAGTAAGATTAGGTTACGTTTTGCATACCATGTTAGTTACTTTACTGGTGTTAAGTGTGGAACTTTGTTAGTGTTAACAGTTTATTCGTGTGCAAGTTGTGATAGGTTTGTCTTTGTACATTATTTTCTTAGTTCATGTTACATCATGGCTTTATTGATGTGGAAACCTTATTATGTTAGAGTATATTCGTTGATCAGTATGATAATTAACCAATGTTGTGATAAATTTTAGTTAATTATTACCATGTTAGTGTAAATTAACATCGTTATGTTAGAGATATGTTTGACAAAGGAGTGTGAGATAAGTTACGTTTACAGTTTGTTATGTTAGTTCTTTACTGATGTTAAGTGTGCCGGAACTTTTCAATTAATGTTAACAGTTTCATTTAGTAGTAGCCAAAGATTCGGTAATTTCAGGGTTTGTCGGATTTATTACCATTATTTTCCATAGTTCATGTAGTGCTAATGTTAAAAACACTGTAATCGTAGAAAAAATTTAATTTCATAATTTACTTATCATTTTGTTGATCAAGGTGACAATCAAGGACTTAAGGTTATGATACATTTTGCTAAATATTAGTGTGTTAGTGTAAATTAACATCGTTATGTTAGAGATATGCTTGAAAAAAGTAAGATTAGGTTACGTTTTTTGGATGTTATGTTAGTTACTTTACTGGTGTTAAGTGTGGAACTTTGTTAACGTTAACCATTTATTTCTGTCTAAGATGGGCTAAGTTTGTCGTTGTGGGTTATATTCATAGTTCAGATGATACTAAGTAAGCTTTATTAATATGAAAACTTTGTTACGTCAACATATATTGATTGATGTTTGTATAAAGAACTTGATTTTATGTTATGTTTATCCAAAATGATACTCAAAATGTGACCTTAATCAATAGATCAATAGATCACAGAGGGTCAGGAGGGAGGTTGGATGCTAGTTGGATGGTGGTTTGATTTAGTGATTTACTGCTTTAGGGTATGTAAAACATGAAAATTTTAGTAAAAAATATGACCTTAATCAATAGATCAATAGATCACAGATGGTCAGGTGGGAGGTTGGATGGTGGTTTGATTTAGTGATTTACTGCTTTAGGGTATGTAAAACGTTACAATTTTAGTAAAAAATTTGACCTTAATCAATAGATCACAGAGGGTCAGGAGGGAGGTTGGATGCTGGCTGGATGGTGGTTTGATTTACTGATTTACTGCTTTAGGGTATGTAAAAACGTAAATTTGTAAGTTATAAACATAAAAAGAATAAGAAATTTTATTTATTTATTTATTTATTTATTTATTTTTTTTTTATTTTCTGTATCGAGGATACATCATAAGAAAGATGTATACCATGTTTCGTTGTTCTATGTCAATATTTCAGTTTTGTGGGGCTGATGACCCCCCTTTGGGATGTGTACGGCTATTTAACCCATATACGATATGGGTGCCTTATATGAAAGGTATATACCGAGTTTCATCGTTCTAGGTCAATATTTCAGGTTTGGGGTCCCAGAGACCCCATTTAGGCTGTGTACGGTTATTTAACCCATATATGATGTGAGTACCTTATATGGTAGGTGTATACCAAGTTTCATCGTTCTAGGTCAATATTTCAGATTTGGGGGCCGGTCCCCGAATTTGGTCAAATCGGTCATTTTACCCGTATACATCTAAGATACAACCTAAAAAGGCTGTATATCAAGTTTCGTTGTTCTATGTCAATATTTCAGATTTTGGGGTGAGTACCCCCGTCTGGGGCACCCACAGTCATTTTACACCCGGGGTCATCTAAGATACATCCTCAGAAGGTTGTATACCGAGTTTCATCATTCTAGGTCAATATTTCAGATTTGGGGGGCTGGTCCCCGAATTTGGTCAAATCGGTCAAATTTTGCCCATATCACCCACCTGCAATCTAAGCCTCAAAAAGGTTGTATATCAAGTTTCAGCTTTCTACATCAATATTTAATGTTTGGGGTGGGATCCCTTCTGGGGGATCCTAGACACCCTATACGGTCTTATAACCATCATATTCGAACTCTACGACCTCGATAACCCTTATAAAGACACCAACATTGTTGTTATACGATTGTTTATTAACTCGGCACCGCAGTGGCTCCAGCACCGGTGCCGGAGCCAACTCCTCAGATTCACATACCAAGTCTTTCTAGAAATTCAACTCTGAATCCTCTCGCCAAATTTCAGCCAATTATGAACAATTTAATTTTTTTAATGGGGGCGGGGCCCCTCTTCGGGGGCCCCATGGGGACGTAACATGGTCTACGACGAGGTTACCTCCCTATCTAACCCTCCTCCAAATTTTAGCCTGATACGATAACCCTAACCCATGTAGATATATATATCGAACTCGGAACCGGATGCGAAGAAGAAACCGCGGCGGAAATAATACCAAAAATAATAATAATAATACCGGACCCCGCGGCGATGCGGTGATGCGGACCCGGAGCAGGAGCCGGAACCGGAGTCGCGGCCAGAGTCGAACCCTGCGGGACAGCGCGAACCTGAAGCTTGAGTCGACGGCTAGGGATGCGAACCAAAGATGAATGAACGCAAAACAAGGCGCTGACAGAGGAGATGTAGAAGCTGACGAAGGATACGTAGAAGGGATATTAAAACAACTCAGAAGTGTTTCCCGACGTAATAATAATAATAATAATAACGGGTGTGTGTGTGTGTGTGTGTGTGTGTGTGTGTGTGTGTGTGTGTGTGTGTGTGTGTGTGCGCTCTCGCGCGCTGACGTAATCTTGGCTGCGCCAAGATTACGTCATCTCCCGATCCCAACTCTCGTTAGGCCTAAACTCAGCTACTCAGATCAAGCAACAAGGGCGTAAGCACAATATCGACGTCCACCCTTGGGGGTGACCACCCTCTATATACATCCTACAGACTTGAAATTTACACGGATTCGTCCTTAACCCATATATAGATTATATTCCAAGTTTAAAGCAAATATCTCTATTCCTTCATATCGAAAAGGCTGGTCTCGCTCAAACTGTACCAATACTACTATATATATATATATATATATATATATATATATATATATATTTCAAGAATTTATATATATCTCTAATAACATATAACTGCTCTTTATATATATATATATATACTTATATATATATATATATATATATATATATATATATTGTAGTTGAGTATCGATATTGAAGGCCTCGGGAATTCCTGGAAGCTGCGAATATTGAAATCTTGGAAAACTGGAAAATCCTGGGTAAAAACGCAGTTTTTCCCGAATAATAAAAAATTGAATTAATTAATTAATTAATTAATTGATTAATTAATTAATTCATTAATTAATTACCATATATATATATATATATATATATATATATATATATATATATATATATATATATATATATATATATATATATATATATATATATATATATATGTTGTAACATCTGTACTAAATTTATATATACTTATATATATATATATATATATGTATGATTATATATATATATAATTTGTATATGTAACTCTATATATATACTCTGTAATATATATATATGTAATAAATAATAATAATAATAATGTAATGTATATAATAACTATATATGCATATATAATAACAATATAGCCAGCAGCGTATATATGCTTCTTCTTCTATAGCTGCTATAACTGTATGTATATATGTAACATATATGTATATGTAACAATATGTAATAATAACCAATAATAATAATAATAATATGTATATAATATTAATAACCAACATGTAATAACTGTAACCATATAAATTATAACCATGTAATAGCAATGTAATGACAATAATAATATGGCAACCAATAATATAATATATAATATATCATATCATATCATATCATAATACTCCTCATATATATATATATCAAAATATAATAATATCATAATATGTCATCACTCTATCATCATAGTAGTAGTAATGAATTGATTCAAATTCAATCAATTATTAATTAATTAAAATAAATTCAGTACTATTCAAGGTAGAAACTGTGAGTTTTACTTAGATTTTACTCCAGTTTTTCCAGTTTCAATATTCACAGCTTTAGAATTTCCCTATCGATACTCAGCTTTACTGTAACAATATCTTAACTATGCTATATTGCTGCTATTTATTAACATAACCTTAACAATAATATATAACAATATGTATATATATATATACAACTCTTAATAACATATATATATATAGCATATATATATATATATATCTTTGTAGTATAGGGTATAGTTTAGAGATAGACATCGCTTTGTGTATACCGCTTACATCCCCTCCTTCGGGATACCCGAGATGGGTCTTCATGCATCTCTGGGGGTGATCTCCATGTAGTTGGGACTCATCGGTGAAAATTGTTCGGTTATGTATAGTAAAGATTGAAATTATGTTGCTGAGTGAGCGCATTCGTAAGAGCTTTTGCATAAAATGAAGGTAACCCTAATGATAAGCCTACCGGTAAGCCTAACGACTCGAAGGTATTGCGTAATGTTTCGAAAGGTAGGATAGGTTAAGTTTTATGGATGATGTTAGTTACTTACCGTTGATAAGCAAAGAACTTTGTTAATGAAAACTGTTTATTCGTAAGTTAGGTATGTTATGTTCTTAGTTCCAATTAGCATTTATTAGTTTGCCGGAGCGATAGCATTGAATGAAACATGAAATACAAATACAAACATAAAACGAATGGCGCGTAAGGCCTAAAAGTGAACGTACAAATGTAAACAGGTTTAACCTTCCTGTTAGCTTTTGTATAAACATGAATGTGTTGTACCTTTCTCTGATATATAAAATATTCCTTATCTCTTAGGCTTGTGTTTGTACCCGTAATTTTATATTATCTTTTCTCCTGAGACTTATTTTAGCGTCATAATCGTTGTGGATTTGAAAGCTTTAGGAGGTTGTGTTCTGTTTAAAAAGTGTTCTATTTTCACTAAGTGTGCATCATGTTACGTCTTAACAGATATACCTCTATACAAGACATTATACAGTGGGTAATCAAGATCCCAGGGTGTGGGGTTTCAATCTTATATAAAAGAAACCCCAATGGTTCTGATTTTTTCACGTGTATTAATCAATCTGTATACTCTAGTAACAAACGTATTTTTATGAGTACAGACGAACTACTCTGTATATGTCGCCACGCTGCAGAATGGGTCAAGGAGTACTCTAAGTCTACCGAAGTTTTAGGCTCACCGAAAATGATTATTGGCAGAAGATGGTGTAACAAAGGCAGCCAAATTACTCTTTCTCACACCGATTGGAAGTTCGAGTATGGAAGATGTGTAATGAAACAGGCGTATTTGAACCTACGGCTCGTAGAATCTATATTTCTGGATTACCACAGATAAAATATCTGTCGGAGGTTCGTAGGAGGGTAATAATGCAAACGAAGAAATCGGAAATGCTGTCTAATTATGTAACTGTTGCACATTACATGTTATACCAGGAATATTACGCATTTAAGAAAATGCTGGTCGATGATTCTGAGACTATCATTGAACGCTTCTTAAATTCTATAGATGTACAGAAATTCGTCTATCTACTTAGAAAGCAATGATACGAATGTATTTACCAAACTGATCTATCTAGTAAACAAATTTTAGTGTCTGAACGTGAACTTTTTACATATGTACTCCGTGATGGTATCGATGAAGTGAAAAAATATCTTAGGTATAACGATGAAAATGACTGGTTTTTGTGTAAAGACTTAGCGCTTTTAAATCTTAAGTCCTCGTAAAAACGATATGTATGTGATGAACATTGAGATATATATGTATATAATATAATTATATATATCCTGTCACAATTATTATTATTATTATTATTATTATTATTATTATTATTATTATTATTATTATTATTATTATTATTATTATTATTATTATTATTATTATTATTATTATTATTATTATTATTATTATTATTATTATTATTATTATTATTATTATTATTATTATTATTATTATTTTTGTTTTGTCTAAGCTCGTTTCACGTCAATTTGGCTGTATAGGTCTCCTTTGTATACACATATTACCATAGTAAACATGTTTATTGTTATTGTTGTTGTTGTCTAGCGAGATTATATGCACTTTTGAACTGATATGGTTCGTTCGTACGTCATATTCTTGTTTACTTTCTTCTGATTGGTTGAAAGAAAGAATCTCATTACATTTGAGGATTGTTTATACACTCGATTTTCATCAGTAGGACATTTTTCGCTTTGCTGGTACGATGACATCTCACCGCATCTCTACGCGTCTCTACGCTTGTTGTTGATATCTTTACGAGGACCTTCGTTATTCCCAACGATGTGTCATTTATATTTATTCGTAAACCGAATGGAGACCGATACATTGCTTGTATTCCAGCCGGAGGTGCAAATAATAGACCCTTATTCATTTCTGTTGAAGAATTCATCAAGATTATTGATATCGCAGGCGCATGGTTAAAGGATAAGTATGTGTCATCTGATGTATCGACTCGTAGTGAAATATCTAACTGGGGAGACAGTGTGAGAGGTTCTAATAGAATAGATGTTGTTTTCTCGTCGTGTGACAATATTAAAAGCCTTGATGTACGCAACTATTGGAAGCCCATCGATGGCGCGACCTTCTGGCGTACATGTATAGGTTTCACAGTTCGAACATCTGAAAATATTACAGCTTTGATTAAAATAAAAAATAAAATAAAATAAAAATAAAAAAAATAGTAAAATAAAAATAAAAATAAAAAAATATAGTAAAATAAAAAACGAATGAACATCGCATCTTAATGATGTTGACATACTTGAGGACTTAATACATATAGCTCATGGTGTAATCTACGATATTTACACTGAAACATGTGGTTTACCGTATAATGGGGTATACAGGAGTATGCTAATAACTACCAACATGGATAAGTTTACTTCTCTCTTGCATGAGAGAATGAGTGCTGTTGAACCAAAATATGCAGAAAAATGGTTTAGTGTTGCAGAATGCATTTATACTTACATCCTTTCAAAGGGGGTTGAATCTCTGGAGAGATATATAGAACATGCTCAGTTTATGTTGAATCCTATGTCCCCTGCTTAGATGAATTAATATATTTAAAATAAACTTATATGTTTTATGTATTTATATAACGCTCTTTTCAATGAAAATTATATGTTATAAAAATGAAAACTTGTTTTACCTCCCCTATGTTCGCTTTATTGGTTAAGTTGTTAATGATAGCTAAGTATGTTATGTTCATAGTTTAGCTTTACAGAGGATAAAACTTTACTATGTTTGTATTTATCCGTTAGGTATTATGATAGTTAGGTAAGGTTATGGTAAATTTTTGTTAAATATTACTATGTTAATGTAAAAAGCTTTGTTTCGTTAGCTTATATTCGTTGGTTAGTATGAAAATTTGATAAGGTTATGATAAATTTTTGTTAAATTTTACCATGTTAATGTAAAATTAACATTGATATGTTAGAGATATGCTTGACAAAGTTTTTGTATGCTAAGTTAGGTGGTGCTATGTTAGCTTTATTAATGTAAAAAATTTGTTACGTTAGCATATATTCGTTGGTCAGT
>JABUQX010103827.1:25000-28934 GCA_015478945.1 Trachelipus rathkii
GTCTGTCTGTAGAGCAGAAAGCGAACAGGGTAAAAATTTGGCAAGATTTACTTGAAAGATTTGAAATGAGCACAATTTTTTGGATTAAGTTATAACAGGCGATGAATCATGGTTTTAAGTACATGCCTAAAACCAGAACGGCAAAGTGGCGGAAGGCACAACCAAAAATTTCCTCGTCGAAGAAAGCACATATGAACAAGTTCAAGGTGAAAAAAAGCTGATTATTGTTTTCTTTGGACAGCTGTGGTATTGTGCACAAGGAATTTGTACCTTCAGAACAGACAGTTATTTAATCACGTCTTTTACGAGTTTAGCGAATCAGAACAGACATTGCAGATGATTGAGGGCTGCACCACGATAAACGCGCCATCTCAGCACTGAGCGTTCTCAATTATGAATTTCTGGCGAAGAAAAACATTCAAGTACTTCCACGTCCTCCATACAGCCCAGATCTTAGCTCCGTGGGATTTCTACCTCTTCCCTAAGTTGTAAATGAGTTGAAGGGTCATCATTTTGGTACGATGGAAAACATAAAAAATACTGTAACACGTGAACTAAACACACTTCTGGAAAAATGACTTTCCGGGTAAAACTGGCTATGAACCAATGGAAGAAACATGGAAAAAACCGCTTGTATACACTGCGCAAGATGCATACCTTTACTTTGAAGGAGAATAACTTGTAAATCTTTAGGTAAGTTCAATACATAATTAAATACACATCAGTACACTTACTTTATATATATATCATATATATTATATATATATATATATTATATATATATTATAATATATATAATATATATATATATATATATATATATATATAATATATATATATATACTAGTAATATATAATAATGTTAGATCAAGGGCGTGTCTTAATATGTAAGTTTTCTAGGTTTGCAGATGATACAAAGTGGCTACTTTAGTAAGGAATAATGATGGATATATATAAAGATTCAAAATGATCTGATAACTACTTAGGTCGACAGATAAGTGGCAAATAAACTTTAATAGTAAAATGTGGCAAGTTCTTCCCATTTAGGTAACGCAAATCAGAATATTTTAAACTACGAATATTGAAGGGGATTGGCTTGAAGTCTGTGGACACAAAAATAAAGATTTAGATGTGATATAAGCAGCAATCTGAAAGTAGCCTATCAGTGTTTGAAGCAAGGATAAGCTAATAGATGTTAAGTATAATTAAATCGCAATATGATTTAAAAACTAAACAAAAGTTATGAAGTAGCTTGTATAATACTATTTTAGGTCAGTATTAGAGTATTGCGCCACAAGTTTGGGCCCCCTATTTAAGAAAAGACCCAGGTAGCTGGAGAGAGTGTAAAATAGTGCAACAAGGATGATTCTGAGGGTAAGAGCTATGGGGAGATGCTGAAGGAGTTGGAATGTTTTCTTTAGAAAGGCGATTTCTCTTTTTCGTGCATTTTGTAGCTATGGACCCATTTATGTATATTTCAAGTTTGAAGTCATTACGAAAAAAATAGTAAAAAGGTTTGAAAAAACAATGAAAAAACAAAAGGTTTTGAAAAAATAAAAATTCTAAAAAAATGACTACAGACACAGAAAAAAACTCGAAAAACCGACGTTTTAAAGGTGAGAAAAGCTAAAGTTTGCTTCTTTTCCCATCAAATTGGCTGAAAATTAAGAATCATTTATGTCACACCTTTAGGTGTGGTGAAAATTGGGCTCAGCCCGAAGAAATAATTGGACCTGCCTTTATAAAAATAATATTAATATAATATATATATATATATATATAATATAAATAAATTAAAAAATTTATAAATATATTTTAATTTAAAAATATTAATTTTTTATATTGAATATTAATATTAAAAATATATTTATTAAAAAATGCTAATAAAAAACAATTAGTTTGAGTAATTGTACATTATAAATATATATATATTATAAGTATAATACTACTATATAAATATATATCAGTGGCGTACCTGGAAAGAATACACTTGGGTAGGCATGTTTTATATTATATATATATTATATATATATATATATATTATATATTATATATATATATATATATATATATAGTATATAGTATATATACTATATATATATTATATACATAGTTTATATAATATAATATAGTATATATATATATATATATAACTATATATATACCGTATAATGGATGATGATTTTTGGTTTAGAGCGACAACTATCATCGATCAATATCTCAAAAAACTCCCAATAGTTTTACAGGGAAAAGGTATACATTGTTGGAATCCTGGCAAAAATTTATTGCGGAAACTGTAAAAAATAAAAAAAAAAAAAAAAATTAAAAAAAAATCATATCTCAGAAACTACAATAGCTACAGCGAAAAGAATCATTTTTTGGAATCCTGTAAAATTTTGTTAGGAAAATGTAAAAAAATAAATAAATAAATAAATACAATAAAATAAATATTGGCAATTTTTTTTTTTTTAGGGAGCTCGAGGATATATAATATATATTATATTATTTGTAAAAGTATACACGGCAATGAGGGGGGGCTCGAGCCGACGGAGAACACAGGGGGGACGTTTTCCATACCGTAGGGAAGGGGCGGAGAAACCCCCGCGACAACCCAAATACCAAAGAGCGGGGGTCCGGAGACCGCCCCGGAGGGGGGGAATTAAGTCCCTACCCTAGTTCCCGGAAGGCCGAGAGATCCCGACTCCTGCCATCGGTGCGGTATATCCTTGGGGGTATTCTTTAGTAAAAAGAAAAAAAAGCCAAATTTAATAGAATAGGGATGCCATTATCTAAAAATATCGATAAAATCGATGTATCGATACTTAAAAAAAATAATCATATCGCCCTCAGATATTATCGCCAGAAAAATATCGATATTCGATATATCGTATTTCGATATAATTATAATCCGATTTATAATTTGATTTTATAATGATAATCCAATATATATATATATATATATTATTATATATAAGTATATATATATATATATATAATTATATATATATATTATGTATATATATATATATAATATTATATATATATATAATATATATATATATATATATATATATTATAGTCCTTCCAGATTAAGGCACACAATAGTAAAAAACAACGAAGCTAGCCTAAAAATTGAATACATTTTTGGAAATCAGGCAAATTTCAGTTTATGAAAGTCAAAATAATTAAAACTACATAAAATAAAAAAAAAAATAATTAGAAAAGTTTAAGGGATGTACGATGTTTTTTTTTTATTTTTACCCCAACGGCAGAAATGATTTTTCAACAGATTTTTTGCCATTCTTAAACAATGAGCAGATGTTTTTTATTTTACAGAAATGATGTTTAATACTAACCTAACTGTAATATATATATATATATAGTATATATAATACTATATATATATATATATATATATATATATATATATATTATATATATATATATATTATAATATATCGAACTCCCGTTCCGTGTGGCCGTTAAGTAACATTTATATATATATTATATAATTATATATATTATATATATATAATATATATATATATATATATATATATATATATATATATATATATATATAATATATATATATATATATATATATATAGAGAGAGAGATGAGAGAGAGAGAGAGACGAGAGGAGAGAGAGAGAGAGAGAGAGAGAGAGAGGAGAGAGAGAGGAGAGAGGAGAGAGAGAAAGGCTTTAAATTTATAAAAATGAAGAGCAGACGTATGTACAAGAAGAAAAGTTGTAGAAACTCTGAAAGGATCTTCACTCTCAGGATCTTCCATTTAAAGTTCGCAACTCCAAGAGGTTACGACTGAAGTTGTGCCTAGAAAGCGTTGTGTTGGATCTTGGAGAACTGGGGTGTTTTTTGACTTTTGTGAACGAATGATTAAATTAAAATAAGAAAGATCGCGTTTCACTAGA
>JABUQX010103828.1:7500-25000 GCA_015478945.1 Trachelipus rathkii
CATGTGTCAGGAATAGCTTGCCAAAATTTTTTAATATTTTAGTTAACTTTTATATTAAGGATACTAAAGCCGTTTTCCATTTTGCATTTGTGCTAACGTTCGATAAGAAATGCTAATCCAGTTTTAGCACGAATTTTGGGCATAATCGAATGTTTGTTTACATATATTTTGATCAGCTGTTCTGATGGAGCACGTGGTTTTGGAATAAACAAAAATAAAAAAAATAACAAATGGTTTTTATTACAAATAATTGATCAACCGACTATCATCCATCATTTCCATGTGATCAAACCATCACAATGTACTTATATATTCTCTCATTTACTCCTTTCTTCACACCACACAACTCTCTAATGCGTTTATTTCTCATTTTATTAATTCTTCTCACAACTAACATACCCCTAATATTATCCATCTGAACACATTGTACCTTAGATGTATACCTCTCTTATTATATTTAAATAATATATTTTTTTTTTTTATTAAATATTTATTTTTTTTTTTATTTATTATTCAATAATAAAAGTTTCACTAATAGTAACACAAGTAATAACATACCTTCATGCAAAACCCTAGTGCACTCAAAACATAGTCCCTTTACATCCACCAAGGATTTAATTGCACTTCATGCCTATCCTTCTTACCATTCACAACTTTCCTACTACACTCTGCATCATCTATTCTATTTTCATCCAATATTTACCCTAAATATTTAAGCTCAGATACTTGTTATAGTTGCTCACCATTTAACATGACTTCACAATGCGGACTGTCATCACTCAATACCATAACCTTACTCTTATCTACATTTACTTACAACCCCTCCCACCCCTTTTACACCCTGCCAAATCCATCTACCAATCCTTTCAAACTTCAGATTTGCCACACAAAACCAAATCATCCGCATATAATAAGTAGGGCACCCTCCACTCTCTTCCATTCTTCATCATTCTAACATCTTACCTTGCCACCACTATCTAATTCTTTAATAACCCCATCCATATACAAATTGAATAACTAAGAATATATAATTCATCCCTGCCTCACTCTGCTGTTAATATTAAACCAATCACTTTAGACCATTTATTCTTACACAATTCACTATCCTTCATCATACATACTTTTAAGTCCATTCAGAAGCCTACCACCAACACCATATACAGTATCAATAACACCTTAAATAGAGCCTCCCTATTAGTCCTATCATAGTCCTACCTTGTTGGAAATCCATAAAACTTAAATACAATTTATTCCTCTTCTCATTTAATTCCTACAGTTCCCCTTATCCTCCCTACCCTTATATGGGGGTACTATTAATGCTCTCCTCCAATCCTTCAGAACTACATAAATGCTTTGTTACACAACTTCTAAATCCATTCAATCACCATCTTGCTTCCTTTCTTAATCATTTCACCAGTAATTCCATCTATGCCTGCAGATTTAACATTCTTCAACTTTCACACTCTACCCATTACCTTCTTACTAATTACCTCATCCCCAAAATACCTGTTCCTTCTTGCACCATTAAACCCTCCCAAAATCACTATCACCTCTTCATTACTGCCAATGTTCTGCACATTTTAGGTGTGTTCTCTCCACACTCTCTTCACATCTATTTCATCAGTTATGAAAGCATTATCCCTATTCATTATTCTAAGGGAATTCCCCTTATTCTCATTCTTAACCTTTTGTGCTTCCTTCCAAAAGAGCTTTCTATTTCCTTGTAAGTTCCTATTCATTCTCCTTCCAAACTGTTCATTTACCTCATTTTTCCTCCTACATAGCCTATGCAACTTTCAGTCTTCCTTTTTCCCTCCTTATATAGTTTCAAACACCTTTCTCTTGAGACTTTTAGTACATTCAAACACTTCTTTTTTACTTTTAACTGCTTGCATCACCTCTTCATTCCACCAGTCACTGTTGAGATTCTTACCACCTACTTTAGCACTTCCACATAGCGTCGGGCAGGGTGACCGGGCCCGGCTTTTTTAGAGGGGTGATTCAGTCCACTCTAAATAAAAAAAAAAATAAATAAAAATTTTCGCTCATTTAATAGCTATGCGGTAGTACTACAAGTTTTATTTAGATCATCTTTAATTCTAGAGAGTTTTTATTTTTTTAAAATATAATAAATTAGGGTACAAAATGGCCTTCAATAAAATTGCACTTTTGAAAAATGTGAGTTTTTTTAACTTTGTTATAAAATGAAAAATTGTGGATGGATTTTAATTATTTTTTCAGTGTATACACTCGAGTATGTTAGCTTTAAACTGGCAAAGTAAATTTTTGTTCCAAACAGTACTAGTGGCAAAATCACGGGGTCTAACTTGGTCCAATTCACCCCGCCGGAAAAATTGATGATTGGGTGACTCGGACCACCATTGTTTTTCATATTTTATGTATTATTATTGACATTTTTATTATGTATAATTAATTTTATATAAATAAATAAATTTATTTATATTAAGTAAAAATTAAAAATAAAATGAAATTTATATGAAAAATAGGAATTCCAAAAAGTGTCAAAAATTTTTTTCCTTGATGGGGTGAATAGGGACACCATTTTTATTCTTATTTTATGTATCATTATTGACATTTTTATTACTTATTACTAATTTTAATATGATAAACAATTATTATATTAAGTAAAAATTAAAATATAAAATTGAATTTATACGTAAAAGAGGAATTATAAACAGGTGGTCCGATCACACCCTCCAATGGTGGTCGATTTCACCCCTCCAAGGTGGGGGTGACTGAGCTTTATTTAAACTTTAATAAAACTATTATTTTTAGAATTACATTATTATTTTTTTGTGTGCTTATTACCTACTATATGGCCTTGAATTTCAGAAAAAATTTTTTCCAAAAAGTGCATTATGGGAAAGTCGGGAGACAAACTTATACCTAAAGTGGTCCAAGTCACCCCACCTGACGCTAATTCTCTTGCACTACTAGCAAACGTTTCCTTCATTTGCATCCAGATTTGTTCAGTTTCAAGTTGTTCACATTGAAATGATTGATTTGCAAGCACTCTTAAATATTTATCCTTATTATCTTGTTCACTTCTCACTCTTAATTCTTTCCACTTCCTTCCTTATCACTTTCCTCTCCATCCAAGTCCCCACTAACTTAACCTTACATGAAACAACATAATAATCCAATAATCCCATCCCTAACCCCCTCACTGATTTAACATCAAACACACTTCAACATCTCCTTTTTCACCAACACAAAATCAATCATACTTTTCACTTCAATACCATCTCTACCTACACCAACTCTAGTATACTTATGAATACTCTTGTGTTTAAAGACCATATTACATACACACATACCTCTCTTCTCACAGAAATCAATCACCTTACTACCCCTACCATTCTCATTTTCTCCTGACAGCCCAAAGCTTTCATCATTACTATCCCTTTTTTGATCACCTATCCAACTATTTAGATCACCCAACTCAATCACTCTGAAGCTCTTACTCACTCCATCCAAAACATCATTCAGATTCTCCCAGAAAATCTCACTCTCCTTAACATCACCCTCAGATTGACCATATGTCACAACCACACATACATTGACCTTTTCAAACATAAATTTAACCATTAGAATTCTAATACTCACACAAACAAAATCTATCATAGCTCTATGCCACAAGTCACTCATCAGAATAGCGACTCCTTTCCCCCTCTCATTCCTTTCCACTCCAGCACACATACATTTCACACCACACCATTTATCTTCACTGTTTTCTTTCATCCTTGTTTCTGTCACTGCAAGCAAATCAAATTTACTCTTTCTAAATACATCCATCACCTCTCTCCTCTTCATCATTTATTCCTCTGACATTCTGTGTACCCATATGATTCATATATTTCTAAAAAAAGGTAGAAGGTTGCTTATGGCAATCACGACCTTCTGTGAGTCATGCATTAGCACTTCTGGCAAGAGATTAGTGGTAGTGGGCAGCCAACCCAACTACCACTGTCCCTTTAGTCCTTCTACAACACACAGAACATACACTGTGGGCAATTCCTTCTCCCCCATACACAGGGTTATAAGGTAATGTCTGCAAGGTGTTGTCTGGAAGAAGAGTGTGGATACAAATGCAATAGAGAAAGGTGAACCACTGGGCAATGGAGTGTCATGGGAAATACCCTACACACTAAAAGCCCAATGGGAAATTCTTCCATCTCTTAGAATGCACTGATATTAGAACATTAGAAATATATGAGACAGTAAGAAGCCACATGGGCCTATCGAGACTGTCCCAGTCAACTCACTAAGCAAACATGATCATGCAAATCCACAAAGCGCCCTAGGGCTTGTCAAATTACTGTAACTAAAAATCCACCAATTTGGCTTAGTCAAAAAAAATGATATGATACCCAAACCATCCCCATATCTTAACAATTAAGTTATGGTCACACATGTAATCTAACATTAATAACTACTGTAACTAAAAACCCGCCAATTTGTCTTCGTCTAAATATACTATATGATACCCAATCCATCTATATATATACCTATCCAACCCTTTCTTAAATGTTGCAACTGAGTCACGCTCAACAACCTCCTGTGGCAAACCATTCCAAAATTTAACAACTCTATTGCTGAAAGAAAGCTTTCTTATATCAAGATGGCATGCTTTCTTCTTAATTTTCTTGTTATGCCCCCTGGTCTTCCGTCCCTGCTATATATATATATATATATATATATATATATATATATATATATATATATATATATATATATATATAATATATTATATATATATATATATATATATATATATATATATATATTATTATATATATATAATTTATTATATATATATATTATATAATATCATATATATATATTTACCGTTATATATATATATATATATATATTATATATATATATATATATATATATATATATATATATATATATATATATATATATATATATATATATAATAATCTCTTTATTTTTCTTTATTTTTATAATATATTATATATATATACTTATATATTTATATATATATATATAGTATATATATATATATATTATATTAATATATATATATATATATATATATATATATATCTATATATATATAATATATAATATAATATATATATATAATATATATATATATATATATATTATATAATAATAATATATATATATATATATATATATATAATATATATATATATATATATAATATATATATATACTATTAACTACCACTTTCCAATTCTCTAATTAGGAAGTATAGTAATCTAATTTATGAAATTGCTTAAGAAATATTTGCCTACCATTTTGGGCAAGAATAGTTATTTATTAATTAAAAGCAACGAGGTTAAGGATTTTTTAACTCTATAATGTCCCTCAGCATTAATATTGTGTTAAAGAAGTCAGATTGGACCCTTTTGTGAAGGTGTAAGGTACTGTTGCCTTAGGGTTTTAAAGATTATATATATATATATATTATATATATATATATATATATATATATATAGTATATATATATATATATATAACGTATATATATTTTCTATATAATCTATCTATAATATATTAATATATATAATATATTTATATACCTACACTCTGTATATATATATATACATCATACATCATCATCATCATCATCATCATCATCATCATCATCATCATCACTTCATTTTTGCATTTATTAGAGTTAGATTGCAGGAATCAATGCTGGTCAGGTATAGTTGAAGAGAGGGTGAAGTATAGTTTGTAGACAACCAAATTTCTTCAAGTTATTCAAATTTGACATTTTTATAGGCTTCTACCCAAATCACACCTCCAATCAGAAGCAAAAATACTTCCTTTTAAGAAAAAAAAACCCATCTTCACATTGGGTGATCCAATTTATCAGTTAAACTGTAAATTATTATTATTTATTATTATTATTATTATTATTATTATTATTATTATTATTATTATTATTATTATTATTATTATTATTATTATTATTATTATTATTATTATTAATTATTATTAATTATTATTATTATTATTATTATTATTATTATTATTATTATTATTATTATTATTATTATTATTATTATTTAGGATGTTATATCTGGTATGGTAGTAATTGACAGTAAATCAGAAGAAAAACATGATGGAATTCAAATATGTCTTGAGGGCTTGCTAAGTATTAATTTATCTTCGAAAAATGTTGGATTGTTAGACACATTCGTTCAGACGTCAAAAGTAAGTATTAAATCTAATGCTATTATTAATTAATATTTTAATATACAGGTAGTTCTCTTTTCAAGAGTTTCCAAATCTCCAAACTTGTTTTGTAAATTTTTTTTGGTTTCAATTTTTAACTATACAATGCAAGTGTCAGTAATTAAATTGATATATATAATATATATATATATATATATATATATATATATATATATATATATATATATATATATATATATATATATATATATATATATATATATATATATTTTTATATTATATATATTATATATTATATATATATAATATATATATACTATATATATTATATCATTTTTAATTAATTTTGGTATGGATGGGGTAATGTAAGAATTAGAGGTAGGGGTGACGTATGGGAATGTGATAGACTGATGGTGAATGGAAGAAAGTCGAGGGTGCCCTGTCTATTAAACGTGGATGATTTAGGTTTTGTGTGGCAAATCTGAAGAGAGTTTGAGTGTATTGGTAGACGTTGGTTTGATGGGTGTATAAAAGTAAATGCAGATAAGAGTAAGGTTATGGTAGTGAGTGAGGAGAGTTCGCTGTGTGAAGTACCATATCTGAGTTTAAATATTTATGCTATATGCTAGATGAAAAGGGAATGGATGATGAAGAATGTAGTAGGAAGGTTATGAATGATAGGAGGGAAGCTATGGCGAATTAAATCATTGGCTAGATACAAAGTGACTAACCGTCTTGAGTGCGCTAGGGTTTTTTGCATGAGGATATGTTGTTACCTGTGTTAATGTATAGTAGTGAAACTATGGTCTAGAATAAGAGGTATAGATCTAAGGTACAAAGTGTTCAGATGGACAATCTTAGGGGCATGTTAGGTGAGAGAAGAATTGTTGAAATGAGGAATGAACGTGTAAGGGATTTATGTGGTATAAAGAAAGGCTTAAATGAGAGAATAAACGAGAGTAAATTGAGATGGTTTAGTCCTATGGAAAGGATGGATGATAGTTGTTGTGGCTAAGTCTGGATTTATAGTGGTGGAGTGTTGCTGGGAATCGACCGGCTAGGGACGCAAAGAAAAGTGGATTGGCCAGTAATGGAATGTCTGAAGGAAAGAATGTGAGTTTTGCAGATGCGAGAAAAAAGGTGCATAATAGTGAATGGCGGAGTTGTGTACGGGGGTATGGTTGTGGGCCTTGCCCAAGGGATGAACCCCACATTGACGAGAGACCACAGTGAGGGTCCGTCGCAGTTTTATGAAGCCTCAGGGTAGATTTTTCTGATTGCAACGAGTTCTCACTGGGGGCATAAAGGGGACGGTAAAAGGGGGGGGGGCTTTCTTTTTGACTTGCGTCATGTTCTTTTACTGCTATTCTGTTCAGGTGTATGCTACGCACCTCACCCCCAATCTGGGGATAGGAGGAATATAATAATAATAATAATAATAATAATAATAATATATTAGAGATGGACAGAAAATCTTTTTTTCAATATTCGCGAATGTGAATGTCACAGGAATAATTTATTTTTAATATTTGCGAATGCGAATGTATTTTTTTAATAGCGAATGCGAATAATTATTTTAATATTCGCGAATGCGAATGCAAATATTACGTTTTGCCAGTAATGTGCGGCTTTTTATACTTGGTATAAGTGGAATATTTGC
Organism: Trachelipus rathkii; assembly: GCA_015478945.1. Lineage (NCBI taxonomy): Eukaryota > Metazoa > Arthropoda > Malacostraca > Isopoda > Trachelipodidae > Trachelipus > Trachelipus rathkii. The sequence continues at coordinate 15,380 of JABUQX010103828.1, forward strand.
ATTTGTTATAAGAGTTCAACCATAAAAAACTGAATTAATAAAATACATCAATTTCCTATGTTTGCAAGATGCAGAGCGAGGACTCACTCTTATACGCATCCCATCATCCTCTTTTCCCATCCTCCGTCCTTTGAAAGAGGAAACCCTACTTTAATTTATAGAGCTACTGTACAGTTGATACCATGACCGATAGTTGAATGTAACTATTGAATGATTTTCGATACTAATTTTTAAGCTATCTGACCATTTAGTCTACTACTTTTTACATCATAGATCATACCAACATCGCTCTAGAAACGTTCACTGGCAACACTATGGAGGACAAGAGGTAAGTCCTTGTTAACTGAAAGATCAGAATACTTCTCGCTTCCTCCACCATGCAAGAGGGCCTTCGTCAGGGGAAATGCGTTTCTCTTTGATGTACTGATCGACAATTTTTGATGCCTGCTTAGACAGCTGACCATCTTTATCATCACTACTTGAATGTAGTGACAGTCGTGTTTGTGGATTGGATTGTTTCAAGGAACGTTTCCTGTCTTCTTTGTTTTCTGAACAGTTTCAGTCCTTGTAATTTTTTTTTTTTAAATTTTTACATTTTCGAGCAGACGCTGACTTTTAACTTTCACCGTAAAAAAACAGAATAGCGAAAATTTTGTTTGATTTGTTTAGTTCCAGAAACTTAGCTGTAGAACACAAGTCGTTGCTTTCTCTTAAAGCGAACCTTTTGTTAATTTCTTTCAATATCATCGCTCTCATATTTTTATTCTTGACTGTCATTGTCTGAGAAAACTTTTTCTTTTCAGACTTGTTACTAGAGGAATGACGTCCGCTATTAATGAAGAGTTTTCTAATTTATTATGGTAATTATTTTAAATGGTTGGAGTACAATGACAAAGTTGGTTAAAATTATATTGTCATATGATGTTATGAGAAATTTATTTTATCATCAGAGCGGCTTGTATATACAAGCAGTCAGAATACATTATTAGGTTTTGTATCCTTCGCAATCAATTTGCAAAAAGTTTTGTTCCAGCGCATGGTAACTTCATGTTTACTGAAAGTTGTGGAACGTTAATTCTGGTCTGTATTTTCTTTAGTTCTTGAGCTATCGTCGAATGATTAAGTGTGCCACAATTTGACCTATTTTAAGAGAACTTTTTCTAGACTTGTTTGACGATGTCAACCTCGTTTCTAACTGTCGTTTGATGACTGATGGGAGTTGTTTCATCCACTCAGATTGACACAGCAGCGTTTCTTTATATGGGCCACCAGCATCTCTTATGACACAGTGATCATCATCTGGAGATGGATTTTGGCAACATTTCATTAAATACGTTACTGAGAAATCACTCGTGTGATATTTTCATTCCACACAACACAAAATTTTGACGTTTGAAATCCTTGTTTACGGCATGACTAGTCAGAAAGAACAAAGAAACATTTTGATCGAGTAATTTGACATGTGTGGTGAAGAAAGCTAACCTGAATGGTTGTTTACTAGAGGTTATTAATTTCTGAAACGTAGTTTTAACGGTATAACATTTTTTTCAACAAACGATATCTCTGTAGTATTTGACGTAGTAGGTTGAAAAGACTGGGTTTTTATTTAGCTTTACAAAGCCAAGAACGTCAAAATGTGAGAAAACGGAATGATCGTCCCATTAGTCATCATTCTGCTATTTTACTATCTATTCTTTGTGTTTTTATAGTCTTATATTCTTCCTTGTGTTTGCTGCTTAGATGGATTCTTTCTTGACTCCAGATGTCGCTCTTCCTTTTCGAGAATAATTATGATTGCAAGCACTTTACGATATCACTAGAAGCATTATCAAAGTATCTCAAACCACACAGAATGTGGATGCCCTTTAGGGTAAATTGCCTTAACAGTTTCATCTAGAAACATATATACTCACGACGTATGTCTATCAAATATCGGCACGACCTTGGAATGCACTAGTCCAACTCATTCTATGTCACTTATCCAAAAGTCGCAAAAATTTTCTAAAGACCAAGTTCGTTTTATATTTCACGTTCGCTGTGTAAATGCGAATAATTAATTTTTAATATTACGGCACGCGAATTAATTTATTTTGAATGATCGGCGAATGTTAATTATTGAAGAACAATATATATATAATATATATTATATATATATATATTATATAATATATATATATACTATATATATATATATATATATATAATAATATATATATATATATATATATATATACCGTATATATATATATATATATATATATATGTAGAGAGTTTGTTTTTGGAAGCCATCCGATGACACTCTCTACGTTGAGGGGTTTCATGAATAAAAGTCTTGCCTTTTACTCGTTTATTTTAGGAAGCATTTAAGACCTCGGAACATAAATTCAACAACAAATTCGTCCCAACATGGGACCCAATCCAACAACCTGTTTCAAAACAAAGAATTTCGAAATAAATGAAATGTCCCCACAAATTACAGTACAATAATGCGGAGTTAAAATCATGTATCAGAACTTTACAAAATTAAGAAATTGAATATATTTATAAAAGTAATATAATAAAATATATATAATTATAAAAATTGTTGCACTCATTAACAAAGTAATTGTAATATAATAATTAATTTAATATATAACACCAATTAAAACCACTTTATGTTTATTATAAAAAATGAATGAAAATATAGAAATATTTCAAATGACCCATTTTCACTTATCATAACCTCAATTAAATTTTGGATCACCGCTGTGATGTTACTAATAATATGTATTAAATTAAAATGTCAATTTACCTTCACTAAACTTCAAGTAGAATCTTATGGAGCCATGGAAAATGATTTATGCACCCGCATAAATAAATATACTGCCTGTTTTTATATTTCAAAGGGAAAAATATACATTAAAATAAAAGTATGTGAAATGGTAAAAAGAATGTATGTACAAACTATATATATATATATATATATATATATATATATATATATATATAATATATCTATATAGTATGTATATACACAAATGTTTTATATAGATACACAAGGGTTGGGTAGGTAAAAGTAACTTTGGGAGAATATATTTTTTCTTGCTTCAAGCAAAAGACGCACTCTACTTTCACTCTATCCTTTCGTATCCTTTTATAAGAACAAACGCTTGGCTTGGCTTTAGCAAGACGAATGAAGTAGCTTCACTAAGATTTTGTGAGCCAACCTCGATCCTTTCCTATCGTGAGGGAATGGAAAATGCAAGGGGGAGTTTTGTTTTGCAAAGTTAACACGATCTATTTGTACAAAGAACGTTCGAGAATGAAATTGTTTTGGTTTTGTACGAAGCTAACAAAACAAGGTTATCGTCTTGTGAAAGAATTTTAAATCTTAGTGGAAGAGTCTTTTAAGGCATATATGCATTGTGTATGCAGTTTCTAAGCGAGGTTTGTTTGTTCAAATGAAAATGTTTTTTTGTATGATTCAGAATTGAGATCGTGGGAAGCGAGTAGAGGATGTGGTCTGTTGAAACTTGTAAAGAATTTTATAAACATATTGCCACACATGTTGATTTCAAAAATATTGTTTTGTATTCAAAACTGAATTCCGATAAAGGACCCCCCTTTAAGAAAGGAATCTTTATCTGAAAGATTTGAATGAATCAACATGGGTGTGCATTCTGTTTAAAGAAGAGCACATATCTAGCATCCATCGAGATGGTAGTACTCGCATCACCAGGATGACGGACATGGTTGAGTTTACAGATTCTGGAACATGAAGAAAACTGTCCAGAAGAGTTACATGCTAAACTCTGATAGATTTAAAACAAGGTAGGAAAACAAGACAAGTCTGGTGTCTGAGGTATAGTATTTTCGGATGTGTAGTGTAGATCTAAAAATTTGGTAAGTGGGTACCAGTGGTGCACAGTAGTCCGAAACTATTTCTTATTCCCTACGGTCATTTTTAAAACGCTTTTCTTTCTTAAGATGTTGAAAGAGTTTTTTAAACTATTTTATTAGAGGCGGTTTTAATTGTTACTTTACGTTGCTTTGGCCTAATTTAAAATTAATCATGTAAATTAAAGCAATGTTAATAATGTTAATATCGCGAAATTGATATCAACTACTAAAAAGAAAAATATTAGATCAGTACTTAATAAAACAAAGTTAGTTCTCTAATAATTAAATGGTCGCCAGATTAATCAAATGATCAGATCAGACTTTAAGATTAATCAAAACAAAATGGTAAACATTAAAGTTAATGGTTAGTTAAAACAAAGCAGTTACTGACTTAATTGTAAGCTCGTAGCGGTGAATGCTAAGAATATTTCTTCTAAAAATTAAAGAAATTAAAACTAACTTAAAAAAATGAAACTAAAAACTTCTTAAAAATACTAAAAAATGAAGCTAAAAACTTCTTCTTAAAAATACTAGAAAATTGTAAAACTAAACGAAGCTTGTGCAAAAATTAATAAAGCTATATTTTTTTTTTTCCATATATATAAAAAAAGTTTTTTACTTTTTTATTTTTTATCCTATTTTTTTTTAAAAATGGTTGTTCCCCCCTCTGAGTGAAACACATTTATGTTGTAAAAAAAAAATAAAAAAAAATAAGCGCGATTATAACTATGAAGCTAATGCGGACTAATCTTAATAATATAAACAAACTTATGCTTTAAGTTCAAAACTAAATGCTTTCCGTTTCTTCCTTCGATGCTCAAAAGAAATTAAACGTTTGGCAAAAGTTTTCTCAATGGTAAAACTAGGTTATTTTAAAATTAAATTCGATATTTTAAAATATCAAGAGAGCAAAAAAAACGTGTTTCCAAATCTGGAAAGATTCTTATATTTACATAAAACGTGTTCATCGGAACATCTTTGAAAGCTACTCTAAAAAAATAGATACTTTCACTAATCTAAAAGAGCAAAAAAAAAATCAAAAAAAAATGTTATCATCTTTTACGAAGTTTATGAAATAAACTGTTATTTAAAACCTTTGTTTTTTAAAATTTATATTAAAAAATTAAAAGAATGGAGCGGCTAACTATAAAAACATAGTAAACAACGCTATGGTACATCTGGCTACATTCGCAACGTAATCAACGACTGGCTTGGTTACTCTAGGATACTTCAGGAAAAACACAGGGGAAAACATCATCCCAAAAACTGGTAACTTCCTTTAACCTAACTTTCAAGCGCTATTACGCAACATCAGACATGATGAGATGAAATAACGTAAGTCTTTTCCGTTTGAAGACTCGGTTCGGTTACTACCTTAGAACACTGTTATGTAACATCAAACATAATAAGATGTATTACGCAAGTCTTTTTACGAAGGATTGCATTCAACAGAGCTATGATTTACTTTTAGTTATCGGTTCCCTTTTCAATTCAATAATAAAAATAAAAAAAAACGATAGGTGCCGCTCGAAACGGGCTTCCTGTTTCTTCCGACTGTTTCGGAGCAAAATTTAAACCTTTATCTAAAAACTGGCTGAAAATCATATCCTGAACATCCAGAGACCCGCTTGATTGTTTCAAGGGTTTTAAGGGGAAAGTACCGGGGAAACTTTCGGCCCACGAGTAATTAACTTCCCTTAAAAGGACCTGATCATCAGAGCGTCGTTAGGTAACATCTGTCTAAATGAGATGAACTAACTCAAGTCTCTTTTATGGAGGAATATGCTTACCCTCCTATTGATTTAAATAATATATATATATATAATATATAATATATATATATATATATTATATATATAATATATATATATATATATGATATATTATAATAATATATATATATATATATATATATATATACTATATATATATATATAATATTATATATATATATATATATATATATATAATAGGCCTAAAAATTTTGGTGGCTTTCCACTCTTAATCTAATTTTCTTGTTACTTTCAACAAGGTGCTTTTGAGGAAATAGGCACTGTCGCCTGGTTTACTTTAAACGCTATTTTCCTCCCTATTCCAATCCAAAACCGCTGGTGCTCCAGGTATAATACTTTGGGCTCAAAATTGGTTCGAAATTGCCAAAATTTTTGGCCCCCCTTTTTTACACACACCAAAGAAAAATTTTTTTGGGTGGCTTTTCACTAAACTGTTAGCTGTTTTTGGGCCGGGCTTCTTGCTTACAAGCACGGTTATCCAGATATGTGTTCGCGCACATCTATTTACGTCACACATATCACATATATATATATATTATATATATATATATAATATAATATATAATATTATATATATAATATTATATATATATATATATATATAATATATATATATATATATATATATATAATATATATATATATTTTTAATGAAATCGAACTCTGGGGGCGGCGAAGTTGCTTACATAGTTCGATTCTTCGTCGTCTTCTTCTTCCTCTTCCTCCTCGCTAGGATCTGTATCCAGCGGTTGTCCTTGGGCTAGATAAACTCTCGTATTTTTCTTCACGTGAGGTTCGTATTCCTCTTTATTACTGGCGGAAGTCCTTTGACTTTTCTGGTTCCCTTCTTTTGCTTTCAGGTTCCTCTCGAAATCTTCTGCACTGTTAAAGGGGATTACCATTTGATCTACGTCGGGGTTGGGTCTCCACGGAGGTGCATCCTTACAAGCGGCGGTTGTTTTTCTTCGGTGTGACTTCCTACAATAGCGGCAGTATGGGGAATTCCAATTGCATGTCTTTCCGGAGTGCCCTACGCATTCGCATTCAAAACACCAGTCGTACTTCCTTAGCTCTTCTTCGGACAACCTCTTAAAAACTCCTCCGTTCTTTCGGGAAACAAATTCTGTCTTAGCTTCTTTCTTTTCTTTAGCCTCATATTTCGGTCTGTAGGAGGATCTCTTCGATCTCCTTTGAGAATTACCATTCTCAGTCGTTCTTTGGCCTTCTGGCTCACCTCTGGCCATGAACACTTTAGTAGTTCTATTCTCTGTCTGTCTTTTTTGATTAACTTTGAATAAAGCTCCTCTGGAAATTTGTGCAAATCTCTCTAATAGCTCTACTATGCTTATGTTTGCATCAAAGACTTTCAAAATTTTTTCCCTTAGTCTTTCACCATCTCTCCTATCTCTCACATTCTCTAATACTTTGGTAGTTACCATGATATTTATGTGCTTGGAAGTAAAGCCTGCTGTGGCGTCAATCTCGCAGAGTTTCACTTGATACTTCCATAAGGTGTTTTTTAATTTCAAAACAAAAGCAGTAAATGTCATGTCTTTGTCTCTCTGATAAGACATAAACTCCAAGAGAAGATCAAAAATCGTGTCTTTGTTGTCTGGTTGTAAGAAGATGCGTAACTGCAAGAGGAAATCTTCCAACCTTGTGCAACTAGAGAGAGTCGGATCGTGTAAGAGATAGTCTCTGGATTCTGATTCGAGTTTGCTAGATATCATCGACTTTGCGAAGGATATTTTCCGCTTTTCTGTTAACGGGCCTAGCATGCCTAATCTCTCATGTAGCGTTGAAACGTATTCATTAAAGCTAATTCCTTGCCAAACCTTTGTATTCAGATTTAAACCAAACAATTTGAGATCCTCCGGAATCTCGGGAAAGGCTGTGCTAAATAAGTTTGATTGGTATAGGGGGGCTGGATTGGACTGAGATGCTGCTACTCCTTCCTGCGGTGGATGGGTGCCTTGACCCTGTCTGCTCTGTCCTGGAGAGACATACATCTGTGCTTGATGTCCACCAGACCATTCCCAAGGGACGTTCCCTTGCTGTGGCTGCGTCGTCGTGTGCTCGGTGGGAGCGGGGCCCTGACCCCAAATCTGGTTGGGGTCGAATGTTCGACTGTCTAAACCTGGCTGAGTCATGGGAGAGTTTACTGTGCTTTCCCATGTATTCCTATTTAAGTTACGGGCGTAATAATTACCCTCACCGCTCCAATTCGCCTGGGATCTTCGGTGAGTCGTGTCAGGTTCTGTACCTGGCCTCGCTGATGGGTTTATTGTGTTGTCTGAGAGAGTTGATTGCTGAGAAAATCTTTGATCGATGTCCCTCCGGGCAGTCTCTTCTGCTCGAGGATTGGGTTTTAGAGAGAAATTAGGTGCAAGGCTGAGTCTAGGGGGTACCTCTCCTGGAGGGAGCTGTCCCCTCTGTTTTTCTTTCACCGATTCTTGTTGCCTTTGGCTTCCGAATTAATTCGGTTTCTTCCTCATCACCTTCGAAATCTCCTTCATTCTCTCTTCTTCTCTAATGCACTCTCATCATCGTGAAACGGCTTCGTCGCATCTCTCAACAGGACGAAACAATTTTTTTTAGAGACATACCAATAAACTATCGCTAAAATGAAAGTTAATAACATATTAAAAACGCCACCGACAAAAATCACTGTTTAAGTTATTATACGCGTCGTCTTAGAATAAACCAAAAATCTTTTTAAATGGTTAAGTTTAAAAAAATAAGCTGACGTAAGCTTCTCCGAGTTAGTTTTTTTTTTTTTTTCTCTTCTAAAACATATAAAAACAACTTTTTTTTTTTTTTTTTTTTTTTTAAAAATTTTCCATGAATACAGAAGACACTAGTCTTGTGTCCGATTTGACCAAACTTTCTAATAAAGACATCTTTTAGTCTCGGTTGACTATATATAAGTATATATATAATAATATAATATATATATTTATTAATATATATATATATATAATATATATTATATATATATATTATATATATATATATATTATATATATATACAATGATATATACTCTATGTGCTTTAAAGAAAAAAAACACTGTAGTCTCGTTGACTATATATATATATGATATATATAATATATATAGTATATATTATATATTATTATTATATATATATATATATATATATATAGTATAATGTATAGTGATATATATAGTAGTGAATCTGTAATCAATAATCCGAATGCTGTGCTTAATAAAAAAGAACACTGCAGTCGCTCGTTGACCGTTATATTTAGATATGGTAGGCGTGGCCTTAAAATAACAAAGCGTGCGAGTCCGTTGACTGGGCGTATTTATATTATAAGATATATATGAAGCTGGCTTACGAAAGAAAAGATCACTTAATCTTTCCAAAAAGAAACTTATTTCCCAAAAAGGCTAACTAAACTTCCCCTGTATATATATATCTCATATATATATATATATAACACTGGCTTAAAACGTGAAATAAAATTTCTAAACGGAATAAAATAGAAATGACAATATCTATAATCTTTTCATCTCTATGTTTCTCTCTCGTTCGCTACGTTACGTTTGACCTTCAGATGTGTGTTATAAGCTTCTCTACGCATGCGCGAGTGGGTATGGGTGTGTGTGTGTGTTTATGCGTAACTTTTTGTCCAATCGGTCTGTGTCTGTTTGTTCAATTCTTTCTCCCTCCCTCTCTTATTCCCTTTCCACGCATATATATATATATATATATATATATATATATAATATAATATATATATCTATATATAGTATATAGTATATATTATTATATATATATATATATATATAGTATATTATAATATACTATATATATATATTATATAATAATATTATTGAGTGAATATTAGTACTTTACTAAAGTTTAGAGAATGGAAGGTTAATTAAAGAGAAAGTGTTTAAGAAAAAAGAGTAAACACAGTTTGGA
>JABUQX010103828.1:30000-35000 GCA_015478945.1 Trachelipus rathkii
ATATATATATAATTAAGTCTGAGTTACTCAAATTAAGAAACAATTTTTATTTTATAGTTTTCCTTATTAAGCTTACGATGTTCACTTTAATAATATTTGTTATAATTTTTTCTGTCCTATTGTTTTAAAGTATTTTTGTTAATTATTTTAATTATTTTTTGTTTTATTAAATGTTTTATGTAAAAATATTATTTTATTATGCATAGTATTTAAACATATCGATTTATAAACATAGTATTTAGAAACAATTTTATAACAAAAATTCCACCCATCGATATCCGCCCATTGTTTGGGCACTGGTTAGTCCTATTTTTAATGTGTTAAAAGCGTTATTTGATAGCGGCTATTCTTCCCTTTTTTGTTTCAATTTTGCATAATCTTTTATATTTATTATGTAATAATTTCATTTATTTGTCCAACTTTCGCAAAAAAATAAAGAAAGATATTCATTCGTAACATTGTAAAAAATTTGCAAAAATAGATGTTAATCTATAATTTCAAATCGTGCTGAGCACGAGTAGCACAAGTGCAGGAGTCGCCTCTGATATATATATATTATATATATATATATATATATAATAATATATAATATATATTATATATATAATATATATATATATATAATATATATATTATATATATGTTAAATATTGCATATTAATCGGGCGTAATTATATAAGAATGTAAAAAGAAATAGAACTTTTAATGGCAAGGTAAAGAATTTTAGCTGCCTTTCCCTTCCGGGAATTGAACCACCGCCATGTTGTGAATGAGGACAACAAATGTATGTCGCCTTGAAGGGAGCTTCGGGTGCTTTATAACTGTTCTTGAATCCCACTTTTTTGGGTTGGAGGATAGGCTCAGTCGTAAAGCACCGGGAATGATTGACCTCATTCACAACCAGATGGCGGTGGTTCAATCCTCGGAGAAGACAGTAAATTCTATACCTTCCCACACAATGTTCATTCTTTTATAATATATATATATATATATATATATATAAAACATTATATTTAATATATATATAATATAAATATATATAATATATATATTATTAATATAGTATATATAATATATATAATATATATATATATATTATATAATATATATATATATATAATATATATATATATTATATATATAATAATAATTATATATATATTAAATAATCGAATATATTTTATATTTATATTATATATATATATAAAACATTATTTTTTTGACGCAATTAATATAATCTTGAAAAAGTATATTAATTATGTTATCAACAAATTATAAAATTATCAATAAAATATTTTGTCATTAACAGTGTTAATCTGTCATTATGAGCCATTAAACACATTTTTCTGGTATTTCTAATTATTGATTGTGTGACACGTATATATTATATAGTATATATATATATATAATCTTTTAAATACATATCTTTTAAATATCCTATATCACAAAATTTCATTTAACTTTATCAATGTGGTGTGTGTAGGTGTGTGTATGTATGTGTGTGTAGGTGTCTGTGTGAGTTGTGTAGTGTGTGTGTGTTTGTGTGTGTGTGTGCTCTTAGTATAAAAACGTCAGTCTCAGGACCGTAATGTTTAAATTCCTAACATTATTCATTTTTATGCCATTTGTTGACATAATATTTCAAAAGATGATGTTATTCTATGATACAAGTTACACCCAACAGTATCTCAATATTTTCCTCACACCATCGAACTCCAATGTATTTTTTAAAAATTATTTTCTTATATGAGGGGTCAGAGATAAAGTGTATCATGTTCAAATTTCACATTTATATGATAAATTGAGATTAAGTTAAATGATACTGATGAATTCTCAATACATTTATGAGTTAGTGGACATTGTTTGTAAAGCCTTATAAATTAATTCAATTAAACATTTTAAGTACATTCGTAGTGGTTCAAAAAATGTTATATAAGTTCAAATTAAATTTTTTTACAGAAATTTTGGTATAAACTTAATCAACTCCAGCTCTGCTGAGTGCCTTAATCTTTCTTCAAACGTGACATGAAAAATTTAGATATCTGCTCACAATGTTTTATTTTAATACAATTCGTATAGTTGATGTTACATTTCTTTCTTCAGTTTTTTGTGACTAATATGTATATATATGATTCATTTATAATATATATATATATATATATATATATATATATATATATATATTAATATATATATAAATATATATATAATATAATATATATATATATATATATATATATATATTATATATATATGTATATGTATGATTCATTTATAATACGTCTTTACGAAACACTTCAGAACCTGTCATAATTTTATTAATTGATCTAAAACCACTAAAATTAAAATTCGACGTGGGGAAGTACGAAATAATAGTTAATCATTTCAAACTGCTTGTTTTGATAGACCTTTGTGAGCGTTCGCATTTCTTCATCGCACATCGCCTTTAGCTTTCTTTAAATTTATATTTTCATGTTTACATAATTTTTATTCAAAAGGTAGATTTCGATAGGTTTACTCGTAGAGAACAATCTACGTCGCAAAGTCAATGAATCAAAATCATGGGCTTAATATATATTATATACTATATAATATATATTATTATATAATATATATATTATATATATATAAATATATATAATAATATATATATATATATATATATATATATTATATATAATATCTATATATATATGTATTATATATATATAATATATATATATTATAATTATATATATAATATATATATATCTATAAATATATATATTATATATATATATATATATATATAAGCCTGTCTCCCCAGGAAGGTCATGATCTTCTAGGAAAACCACGACCTGTCAGTGGGACCCATTGAGAAAGGTCCTTGGCTTACACGGGCCTAACGGCTAAATCCGCTGGCTGGCAAGGCCTATCGCAGAATACCGGTTATTTTTCCATTATAGCAAAGCACGCGCAAAATGTTACTCATAACGTCCTGAGCTGGGACGAAGCTAGAGAGTAAATACGAGTACTAGCTCAAGCATCTCTCTCGCTCTATAACCAGTTTCGAACCTGGGCTCTCTCTCTTGTTAGGCGAGTGCTCTACCTCTTAGCTTAGCGAGCGTCTCCATCTTATATATATATATATATATATAACAAATATAAAAATATATATATAATATATATATATTATATATATATAGTATATATATATATATTATATATTATTTATATATATTATATATATATATAATATATATAATATAATTATATTATATATTAATATATATATTATATATATATATATATATATATATAATATATATATATCATATATATATATATACAATATATTATTTCATAATAGTGTCAAGTTGTTCAACAAGACTTATTCTAAAACATATTTTTATTGTGCTTATTTATTATATATATATTATAATATATATATATTATATATATATATATATATAAATAATTATAAAATATTTATTTTATATATTATATTTATATATATAATATATATTATATAATATATATATATATATTGTAAAAGTAAATATACAGTTTGGTATTCATATCCGTTGGATAAAGGAAGTAAAATTTATTTCCATTAAATTTTTTATTTTTTGCTTTTTTTTCAAACAGGAAAATTCTTTAATTAATTATTTTCTATGAACTACTTAGTCTATTATCGTACTTCTGAGCAGTTCCTGATTCTGTGATTCTACTTAAGTACCCTGAGGGGTTCACACACCCCTCTTTTGCCACCACTGACAAAATATTATTATTACTTTTTTTATATATTAAATTGATTTCTGTAACTTTAATATTTTGTTGTATATATTGACTCTGCCTTGGTGAACCATTTCGACTATTTCTATCAACTTCAATCTTTCATTTACGATGGTAAGGAACTGCACTCTTATTCATACTTGTGCCGAAGAAGTGGAACCTCTCTCAATCGTCAAACTACCGTCTAATTGCTTTATCCCTAAAAGGAAGATTGAGAAAACCTCTTAAATCATCTTTTTTTTCTATGATTACCAGTATATCTCCCGTAAGAAGTGTTCTACTGGTGATCTTCTTCCACTTTTGTGTGTTCTATGATTTCATCAAGCTTTCTTTACAAAATTCTATCAACTTATTCTTTATAATGGTACAGTTCACCCCTATATGGAATATTCCACACACATCTAGGGTAGTTCCACTCACACAGTTCTGCTTGAAAAGGTTGAGTCTAGGGTTATTCTCTCTCTATCAACTCTTCCGCTCTTATTAGCTATCGCCATTCACTTTCAGCCTTTCCAAGTGTCGCATCACTTTCCTTATGCTATCGCTCTTTTGAACATTTCAGTATATCATACTTCCTTTTTGAAAAGGACTAATCCATTTCTATCCAACTCTTTACCAACAGATTTATCCACTAAATGCCCAATCTTGCATGTACTCTACTGGTAAAATCGGAAAACAATAACTATATCCATTTTCCCAGCATTCTTCGGCTACAGAACACTTTCAGACGTCGGGCGTATATCGGGACATGTCAACTTTTAATTTTGTCCCGGTTCTCGATTTCTCAGCTTTGGGGGAATTCAATAGGTTTATTGCATTTGCAAATTGAAAATTTTAGTATATATTTAACTCATGAAAATTTTGAGGGAGGGGAGGTTCTGACCCACAAATCTCCCAATTTAATATATATATATATATATATATATATATATATATATATATATTTATATATATATATAATATTTAATATAAAAAATATATTATATATATATATATATATATATATATTATATATTATATATATATAATATAGGCCTAATATAATATATATATATATATATATATAATATATATATATATAATTATATATATATATATATATTATTTATAATTATTATATATATATATATATATATATCTATATATATATATAATTTATATATATAATATATATAATATATAATATATATAATATATAATCTATATATATAAGTATATAATATATA
>JABUQX010103828.1:40000-42520 GCA_015478945.1 Trachelipus rathkii
TTGCATTTAATTTTAAGAATGGTTTTTTTTTTTTTTTTTTTTTTTTTTTTTTTTTTTTTTTTTGCATTTATTCGTCGGAAATATTTAAAAAATAAAAAAAAAAATTATTTTCCCTATTTAGGGGGCTCGAGGTATTACTTTAGTTAAAGTAATACCAAAGTGTAAAGGGAAGTAAAATTATTATTATTATTTTTTTAACTAAAGGAATACCATAGGGTAAACCGCAAAGATGGCAGGAGTCGGGGTCTCTCGGCCTCCCGGTGGACGACGGGGGGGACTTCGTCCCCCCCTCTGTCCCCCGTCGGCTCGAGCCCCCTAAATGGGCAATAATAAATTTTTTTTAAATATTTCCGACGAATAAAATATAAAAAAAAAAAAAAAAAAAAAAAAAAAAAAAAAAAAAAAAAAAAAAAAAAATTAAAAACCCCTCCTTAAAGTTTTCCGCTGATTCCAAAAATATAATATTTTGTTTATTGTAGGTGCTGCCGGTTCTCGAGTTAACATGATTGTCAGCTTTAAGACACTTGAACCTCTTATATTTTATTATTATATATTTATTATTTATTATTAAATTATTACTTATTATTATAATATTATTATTATTATTATTATTATTATTATTATTATTATTATTATTATTATTATTATTATTATTATTATTATTATTATTATTATTATTATTATTTAGGAGTATGGTTTATATATTATACTGGGATTTTTAATCTCTATTTTTTTTTTTTTTTTAATTATGTTAATTTCATTTTAATTATTATTATTATTATTATTATTATTATATTATTATTATTATTATTATTATTTATTATTATTATTATTATTATTATTATTATTATTATTATTATATTATTAATATTATTATTATTATTTTAAATTCAAATAAATTCATACATCTCCTGAAGAAACTTTCCTTTAATAAAAATTAGCGAAGTAAAATAAATGCATAATAGAAATGCTTTTTTACAAAAAAAAAATCGAACTTAAAATCAAAAGCTCGCGCTATTCATAACGCCTAGCTTAAAGTAAAATAGTATTCGCAAAGGTGCCAGAGTTATAAAAATGTACGAAAAATATCATTGCCTGCGTATCTAGGAATATATATATATCATATATATTATTTATATCATATATATATTTAATGATAGTCATATATATTATATATATTATAGTATATTATATATTATATATAATTATAATGATTATATATATATATATATATATATATATATATTAATATATATATATATATATATTATAATATATATATAATATATATAACTATTGAGAGGAAGAAATTAAAAAGTACTGGAAAAATCAAATTATTCGTTTTAATTCATGCACATTATTTTTTTTTAATTATTGTTCATTATTATATAGCAATAATTACGTTTTCATCCATACCCGCACACATGCATCACTAAACCGAACACTGGCGTGAGGTGAAAGTAAATATAATAAAAAATGACCTAATATTTGTTCTTGTATTCACTTTTAAATTATTACCTCAACCTAATTAAAAATGTTTTTCATTTTTCGTATTTTTCTCTTTTTGCTTAAAAATAATTGAAAACATTCATTGTGAATGGTGTAAATATGCTGTCTTATTTTGGTAGAGTAACTAACTTGAAACCTTGCTTCATAAAATGTAAAAATAATAATGAACGGTGTAAAGTCTTATAACACACTCCAGAATATATCCAAATTGCACCATACGTCACCTATGAATAAGGAATATTTTTGAATGTTTCTAACGCGTGAGTTACATTTGTCTATTGTAACATTTATAAGGTAAATTAGTAATTCACTTTTCAGTTAATTCATAATAAAAAGACGGTATTGAAATCTCTCTCCCGTAAAAATTAAATAATCAATCAAAACAATTTAATTTAGTATATTTAATTTTAATTTTTTGATAATTTATTCCAAGTTTTAAATTGATAAAATGCTTTTCATTGTTATTTTAAAGTAATAAAAAATTCCAAACATTTTAAAAAAAAAAAAAAAAATGAAAAAAAATTGTGAAGCTCATTTTCATTTAAGTACAATTCCCTTTTGCAAAGATTTGGTTGAGTAAAATAAATTTTAAATGAAATTTAAAAAAAAAAGATTTTGTGCTATACAAAGTCTTCTTTGAAACTGAAAAGATAAAAATATACTTTTGATTAATGCTTCCCAAAGTGATTTTATAATATGTATTTTTATTTAAATTTGAAATAGCTTCACGAACATTTACACACAGACATAACTGGTACGCGATATATATATATATATATATATTATTATATATTATTATAATATAATATATATATAATATATATCTATATAATATATATATTATATATATATATATAATTATATATATTATATATATATTATATATATCTATATATATATATATAATATATATATAATATTATATATATATATATATATAAATATAATATATATATATATATAATAATATATATATATAATATTGGTCCTTATCAGTTATTAGGGTTATCC
>JABUQX010103829.1:0-30575 GCA_015478945.1 Trachelipus rathkii
ATGGTGGGACGTGAAATTTTTGTGCCCCTCTTCTTTCGCAACTACCCTCCAAAAAGATAAATTTAATACATTGAAAATAACTTCCATTCATTGAAAATCTTTTTTATTTTTATTAACTTTTTTAATTTTTACTTTTTTTTTTTTCTTTTGGGTTATCCTTATGTCAAAAGTTAACATTTGTTTAACATGTATACGTCATGTACATGGCATGTGTCTTGTTATGCTTTTAGGTTCTTCATTGAATTTGTTTTTAATTTTTCTGCGTTCTATTATCTTTTATATTTATATTATATTTTATATTTATTATATATTATATATATATATATATGTATATTATTACTATTTTATTATATATTATAATATATATTATATAATATTATAATAATTATTATATAAACTATATATATATATTTATATTATTATATATATACTGTATTTTATATATAATATATATATATATATATTATATTCTTATATATTTTTATTTAATAGATATATATATATATATATATTACATATAATTTATATATATACTATATTAACTATTATAATATGATATATTATTATAGTTATATTATATATTTATATATATATATATATTATATATATATTATATATATTTACTCTTATATATATATATTTATTATATATATATAAATATACTATAATATATATATATTATATGTATATTATATAAGAGAGAGAGAGTACGTAAGTGATTAGGTAGTAGTTACTGTATTAGATTTTGCTACGATATAACCGATTTTAGATCTGATGATTTTTTTTGATAATGCCAGCGGTAACTGTTTACGATTAGGAGCGATGATCGTTTAGCGATGGGGTGTTGAGAGTTGCATTGTAGTACTCGGACGATTCGCACTGATTGATAGATTCTCTGAGCTCGATATAGAGAGTTGAGTTATGAACTTTAGTAGAGATGAGTAGTTTTTAAGTATAGATTTGGTTCCGGCCTGATTCTTTTGGTGGAGACTATCTGTTTATTTCGAATGATTCTGATTAGTATTCGGATGCATGACTTTGTAGATGTTCTTGACGACCGGATTAATTGGAGGCGATCGCTTCGATGGTTGAATTTACTTAGAAGATTCTATTCTCTTGGTCTTGAGCGATTATATTGATTGAGCTGGGAGTTTTTTAAGAGGATGGATGAGTAGAGTTCCTGACGTCTGATTCTCTTTTGATTTTATGTGTGTAGTAAGGGTTTTTATTGAGATTTTTGATCACCGAGCGGTTAGCTGTTAGATCTAGATGTTTTATTTATTGACGCAGCGAAGATGTTAGATTAGAGAGAGCGTTTTTATGGTAGTACTGGACCTGATTTTCTTGTTTTCATATCAAGCATTACGAAACGCAGCGAAAATAAGCTCAAGGTTTCGATTCCATAAAGAATATCGTCCAAACTCCAAACCTTAACCTGTTAGGTTACCATATATATATATAATATAGCTCAGCCCACTCCCCTCCTACAGAACACAAGTGAACAGATAAGGTGATGGCCTTTAGTCGTGGACAGCTAGCAAGCAATGAGAGAAGGAGCCACATGAAATCTATGTTTACTATTCTGGAGGAGGGATGGGCCAGGAGCAAGATGGGACAGCATCCACTCAGATTTGACGGTCTATAGTTGAGCAAAGAGGGAACATGCATTACTCAGAATTTGACAGGTTCTATATAGTTGTCTGTGGGAGAGATTTCAAAGAATGGAAACAATGATGGTATTTGAGAATTGCTCTCCATGTCAACTCGGGTATGGATGTGTATGATAATGGAAGTGTCTGGAAGAAGGGGAGGGGGCGTTATACGTAGAATAGTACTATGGCTTGTTGATTTTTGTTCTTGGTGGAGGTGTGTCGTAATGTTTGGTAATAGGGGGTGTTCTATTGAGTGATTTGTGTTATAAAGTTTTTGGAATCCAAACCTTGATCCAACTGAGCTGGGCTATAGTCCTTATATCTCGGTATTTCATATATTAAATTTAATAGTGATAACTATATACAGTATTTAAATTTAAATATTTGCAAAATATTAATTTTCTCTAAGGTCTGCAGACAAAAAAATTCCAACTAAGTGGATAAAAATTTATATTTAAATTGAGATTGACTATAAAAACGTAAATTTTCTTCATCTTTAGGGTTGACTTGAGAATCAAACCGTACATTCCTCTTTTTTCTTCAAAATAGATACCCGATACTTAGTTTGATGTCTATATAGTAGATATATATTCATATATATATAGATATATTATATATATATATATATATATAATATATATACTATATATATTTGTAATATAGAGTATATAAAATATATGATATATATATAGCATATTAATTACTTGGTAGAAATTACAAGACGAGGCAAGATGGGGAATTGATTTGGGATTTGGAAGTTGTGTAATAAAGCGTTTATGAGGGTATAGTTCACAGGGAATTGAGGAGAGCCGGTTAATAGTACCCTTATATAGGGTAAGGGAGAAAAGGGGAACTAGAAATTATAGCGGAGTAAGTTTTTTCATACACAACTGTCTGTAGGGAAGATATATGCTGGTGATTTTGGGCTTGAAAGTGTAGTCGAGTGACTAAAGGGGCACTGATTTGTGAAGACACAAGGTGCATGTTAGGAGATGGTAGGAGGATGTGTGGATCAAATCTTTACATTGAAACAGAATGAATCAAGAAAATGAGGCGAGAAGAATAAATTGTAATTATAGGTTTGTAATGGATTATGGCAACAGCATATGGATAGTGTATAATCAAGGAGCCGATATGATAGCAGGGTCGTCAGTGATTATTGGTGTTAACGCGGTGGTTAGGCTTCTGAATGGAATCAAAAGTGATGATAGAGAAGGGGAAGATGGTGTAAGAATAAATGGTGTAATTGGTGATTGGTTTAGGATTAGAAGTGGCGGAGTGAAAACAGGGTTGTGTTATGTCTCCTTTTGTTATTCGAACTTTGTTATGGATGGTGTTATTGAAAGAATCGCAGTGGGGATGCAGGACAATGGTGTATAGAATGAATGGAGAATGGAGAATTGAGTCATAGGGTGGAGGATGCCCTATCTATATGCGGATGATTTGTTGTGTGGCGTGTGGCGATCTGAAGAGTTTGAGAGGAATTGGTAGAGGGGTTTTGGCAGGGATGTGTAAAAGGAGGGGTGTGTGAAAGGTAAACGTAGATGAAGAGTAAGGTTATGGTGGAGAGTGAGGACACTCAGTGGTGGAGCTTATGTTAGATGGTAGAGCAGCTGGAACAAGGAGTTTAATATTTAGAGGGTTATAGGGGATGAGAAGGGACACGGATGATGCTGAGTAGTAGTGTATGAAAGTTGTGAATGTCAGGAAGGCTCTACTGCGTGCAATTGAATCATATGGGTGAAAGTCAACAGGAGACTAAGTCTGAGAGTGCGTAGCGGTCCTTACATGAGGGGGTATGTTGTTACTGTTTATTGTACTAGTATGAGTACTATGGTCTGAATTTAAGAAGATATAAGATCTAAAGTTCAATGTGTTGCAGATGGACAATCTTAGGGGCATGGCAGGTGTGAGAGAGATTGTAAAGTGAGGAATGAACATATTAGAGAGTTGTGTGCGTGAAGAAAGGGGGTGTGAAGAAATGAGAGAATAAATGAAAGTATGTTGAGATGGGTTTGGTTCATGTGGAAAGGATGGATGGTAGTCGTGTGGTTAAGCGGATGTATAGTGGCGAGGTGTTTGGAAGACCCGGCCAGGCTGGGGACGACCGAGAAAGAAGTGGATTGCAGTCAGTGAACGAATGCTGAAGTCAGAGACATGTGAGTTTGGCAGAGGCGACAATTAAGAGGCATCGCATCAATAGGAGGATGAATGGCAGGCGTTATCGTATGGGGCATGGTGTCGGTCCCACCTGGAGTAGGGATGAACCGCTACCCATTGCGAACTTTACCATTAGTAGGCCGTCACGCGTCCTAATGAAAGCTTCTAGCGGTGGATTTTTGGATCTGACTAAGTTCTCACTAATTCAATGGGGTACTGAGGGGGGAGGGGGGTAAGGCTGGCTTTCCTTTCCGACTTTGTCATCTTCTAAGCTGCTTTCTTTTTCTGATGCATGTCATCGCACCTTACCCCCAGTCTGGGGCAAAGAGGAAGATAAGGAATAATAAGAAATATTATATATATAGTAGTAGATATTATATATATATATATATAGATATACTATTATATATATATATATATAATATATACTACATATATATATATATATAAATTCAATAATTATTTAAATTAATCGTTCACATACCAAATTTTGAAATTAGCAATACCTTTCTTTAACGCCTTTCAGGACTCACACACACACTTCTAAAATACATTTTTTACTTATCTGAAATAATATTTTACTAATTACACTCTTAAGTGCTGACGGTATGCTCAGGAAAGGATGAAATTTTTGTTTCCCTGTGATATCTATATAGTTTTTTTGAAATGTAAAATTAACTGCTGGGATGCTATCCCTAAGATCTATGCGTCCAATTCCTCTCTCAAAAGTTCTGTGAGGATGTATTGATGGAAGTTTCATGTGTTAGGAAGGTACGTTCTAATGTTTTAATTGAAATTACTTTTTGTAGATATTAAAAAGGACTCAATCAATAACACTAAAAACGAATTCAGATTGAATTATTTTTTATTAATTACTGATAGATTTGTACTGGTTACTCCAAAGAACCGTCGGTATGCAGAGTGATTCCAAATTTTCATTTTTTTAGGGAAACAGAAGAAATATTTGATTTTAATTTTCTAGATAATTTTTTGCAATAATTGAATTAACTAGAGATATGAGAGTCTTTAATACTATAAAGATAATATAGTATATTAATAATACGTATATATATATACTAGTATATATATATATATATATATATACTATATCTACTTATATATAGTAATATATAATATAGCGATTGACTCAATATGCTTTCTCTTCTCTCTCTCTCTCTCTCTCTCTTCGACTTCTGAATATATTATACTATATTAGTACTATATTATTATTATTATTCGGTTCTGAATCCGTTATATATCTATATAGATCAATATATACTATATAATATTATATATTAGTGTTTGTCCACGGAGAGTAATCATCCGCGGATGTACAAACTTCACATTCGTAGGAGCATCACTAAATAAATAAACTATATACTGAGTATATACACAATTGTTTAATAATTATATATAGATATATAATGAGTATGTATATAATTAGATACCCGGATGATACTAAGTAAGTATCTTATACTATAATATAGTATTATATTATATAGTATATACTTATGTCATATAATAACTTTATATCCTCCATATGCCATAAGATGAGTATCATAGAAGAAAACCAACTAATAAATGAGTCGCCTATGAATGACTTCTTTTAGGATTGAAAAATACCCTTCTGACTATGAATATGTAACGATCTAGAAGCGAATCTGAGATGAGAGCTCTTCAATGGAATCATGTATAAAGAGGCTTTAGATGAGAGGAACTGTGCAATACGGATTCTTATTCAACACGCACGAAAATTCTAGGTGGAGTAATAATTGGCTATCTAGTGAATCTACAGAATACAGTTCGGATTACACCACATAATAAATAAAATTCGAAGACGAAAATTCGGTGAAGTAAAACGTCAAATTGGAAAAATAAAGGAGGAGGCCTCAAAAGTTAGTGACTTTTCAATTCATCAGGGTTATACGGAGTCTCTTATTTCACTAACTGTAAAAGCGCTACAAATTATATCTTGATATCTTTCTACTTATAGCTACGTTTTAGTGTTTTATCAAATTGTTCAAAAGAATCTCCCAAATTTTTGTTTTAATTTAAATGTAAATTTAAAGATGTATTGTATTCATTTATTGGCATTAAGACCTATACATGTGATATACGTAGTTATGATCTCGTATTTAAATTATTGGTTCTATCAGTAGAGACAGAAAAATGACCTTTGTGTTTAGTCACATGACCAGGGAAGGTTTGTGCAAATGAATTCTTAGGAATACCTGCATGTAAAAATGAAACTCACTAAAATCGAAAGATCACCTTGACGGTGAGAGAAAATTGTATAGAAATTCACCATTAGTGATTAACGTTAAATGTGAAAAAATTTAAAAGTTTATATTCTCCAAAGATGAGAACCTTTCATTTATTAGTCTATTAATGTATTTTCAAGTAGAATTTCAGGATGAGCAGTACTAACCCTATGAAGCCAATAGCAAGCGTTGGCGTACAAGAAATGGTGTTTTTAGGCGATTCTTTCAGGTTATCATCTCAATTTTGAAATCTACAGTGGCAAGAAAGGTGGTGACGGAGGCAGGGATAATAAACAAGAGGTATGGATTATGGAAGGAAGTGTTGTACGTAGGTAACTTTCCAAAGATATTATTTAGGTGAGGTATAGTAAATTGATTGTTTTGAACAAGTTACTCTTCATCTTTTTCCATTGGATGAAAGCGTACGAAGCGAAAATACATAATGCTGTGGTACAAATCGATATCAACACGCGGAAAGATTTCCTTCACATGGAAGTGGATTCCAAGCTTGGAAAGAGCGTCAGTTGATCTACGTTCCACAGATCACGGATCACTGGCTATTATAATGAAGTGGAAGGACTTCAAAAAAATCTGTTTATTCGTTTGTATCAAACTTTCACGAGGCTTCAGAAAGCGAACGGCAGAAACCGTGGCAGGCACAATCGGAGACGACACGCCAAGATTGTTGTTCCATGCTCCCCCAAACATCAGTTCACGATTACAATAAATTCTTGGAGGTATAGATAAGCTGACATGCTTCGTGTCTTTTATGGAATTGATAGAAAAGTAGGAAATAGTGCCACAGAGGCGGTGTTTTTCTGCAGTCCGAGGACAATGGCAGTAATGATGCGGGTTTGCAATTATCTGAGACTTTCACTGCCAAGATTCCATTATAGCAGACGATTCAGAAGGGAATTTGGCAATGGGGCTGCGTTTCTAAAGGCATTGTAAAGCATCACTCAAAACAGAGAGGAGGAAAATTAGATTGTTCCATCTGTTGTAATAGATTAAGCAACAAAAGGACCCACTGGCCAATATTCCTTGAAAGTAAGGGAAGATGCGAAGTGATGGTTCGGCTTCAAATAAAACTTCAGTCTCGCCCAATTACTATGTTGACAGATAGCTTGTAGGGTGAGGCACTTATGGTGTTAATAATTCTAAAATGTTTTTATAATATGTTTATGGGAAGAAATTAATGGTACAAGGATGTTAACAGCCCAACAGCGTTATTAGAGAAATAATTTTATATTTTTAGTTCAAGAGATACCTATTATACAATATATATAGTAACATATATATAGTATAGTATATAATATATTATATATATATATATTAGATTAATATATATGAATATATAGGTATATATATATATAGTAGTTGCTCAAAATTAGATTATCCAATATATCATAATTCTTAGTTTTTTTGAATTTTTGCTAATTCTCATATTTACTTATGATACTAGAGGACTGATGGTACTTCAAAGTACCACGTGCCCAATGTTATTACCAGATGAATATAATTTCTTATTCTTTTTTCTTTTTGAAATGCGCGGTGATTTACATCTATTTTGAATTTGTTCAAATAATTTTTTTTCACGCATTTCAAGAGTTTTAATAATGCCGGACAGAAAGGGTTAAACAAATATTGTTGATATATTGCATTAAAAGGAACAAATTTGTCACAATCCTAAAAAAAAGGGCTGGAAAGTGTCACCTTTACTTTCAAGGAGATTTCAAAAACATTTTAAGGTTCAATATTTTTATTTTTGAACAAAAATGTGCCTTACTTAACATAGATCTTAAATTTTTGGTATTTCTGGGAGTAAATTTATATACCTTTTAAAATATTTTTATGTCCTTTTCAAATATTTCATTGTAATTCAACTATTAAAATATCCCTAAGTGATAATTTATATAACTGCATTACAAGCTTTAGTAAGCATGTCATTCCGGATAGTTACAACATGCAGTAATTGTTGAACTTAACGTAAAATAAAAACAATTTATCTTAAGTCATAAGTTCATAACATACTATTATGATTCCAAACCATCCATATACCTTTCCTAAATGTTCCAAGCGAGTCTCACTCAATCTCCTATAGCAAACCATTCCAAAAATTAATCCTATTACTGAAAGAATGTTTTGTTACATCAAGATTACATGCCTCCTTAATTTTCTTATTGTACTATAAAATAGATGTAAATAATTTGTAGACTTGTATCACATCCCCTCTAAGATCTTTCTGACATAATACATTCCTAACCTTCAGGCAGTTTATTCCGTCATAGCTCGTTACCCTCAAACTTAAATAATTCTTGTTCTACACATTGCACTTTCTCATCATGTTTTTCTTAAGGGC
Source organism: Trachelipus rathkii (assembly GCA_015478945.1). Lineage (NCBI taxonomy): Eukaryota > Metazoa > Arthropoda > Malacostraca > Isopoda > Trachelipodidae > Trachelipus > Trachelipus rathkii. Next base: position 8,433 of record JABUQX010103829.1, read on the forward strand.
CCAAATTTGTGCACAATACTCTAATACAACCTACGATTATTCGATACTATGACAGTACTATATATTCGATACTATAATACTATATGATATGATACTATAAGATTATGGTTTAGTATATATATATAAGTATGTATATATTATGAAGATTATATATATATATCATGAGTAATAGTTATATGTGATGTATAGTAGTTATATTATATCTATATATAGATATATATAGATTAAGTTGGCAGGAGAGAACAACATCACAATGATATGAACATGTTTTAGTAAAAAAATTTACTGATTTAAATTGTACTTTGAATAATAGGGTATATGGGATACATGACTAAATGATGAGTAATAGAAGGATCGCGTGTTAGTTAGATGGTAAGGCTACCGTAGTATGGGTAGTTGGTAACTTCTCTTCTCTAGAGGTGTCGGGATCTAAACGCTGTGCATGAGAGCTGTGGAATTTGATCCTCTCAATGCTCCAATCAATAGTCGCCTATCATATATAGGGCATATGCAATCTTGCTGGTTAAGCGTCCTTTGCCTGAACTTTTAGATCTGATGAGCGTTTCACCTCGCATCCATCTAACTATCGTAGGTTATCCGAATTTCTTAGTGATGAATGTAAGTAGTGCAACTTATACTCATCTACATTCATGAGAATGAAAACTGTCTAGCAGTTCTGTACAATGTTAGTGGTTCTCGGCTTTCTGTTCCCCAGAAAATTTGTACTACATCTGAAAAAGCATTCACGCTCTTGCCTCTAACACAGCATTGTTGTAGCAAAGGCAGCATTCACGGAGGAGTGTCCGTATTTGTGGGCATCAAATATCAGCTTTTTTCTTCTAATCACTCGCCAGGAAGTTTGAGCATATATAGTGAGCATTCACAATGCATGGTCTGGGCCTTCACAATTGTTTCATCAAACAATTTTTCATGTGTTATGTGGAAGATGATGCTTTCTCCTCTCGTACAGTGGTTCACGTGCCGATGTATCTGTCGACCTGCGTCAAGGTTTCACTCGGTGGCTGATTTCTCTTTTGTGTGGTCGCAGTTGATCTCTTTTGGTCCAGTAATAGCACAAGGAGCAGGGATATTTGGTGAACACTGCTTGCTGGACGCGGAGCTAGAATGTTTTTGGCCATGTTTGGAGGTTGACGCATTATTAACCATATGTACCTGATATTGTCTTGCATCTCAACTGTCTTGATATTTGCATATTCCTTTCTCTCATCCGTACCGAGTACCCTACTGGAACCTAAGCATATCTGTGGCCATTGTGTAACAACAACCTTTAAATGCTGCTTGAAAGTGTCAATAAACAGTCGCCATTCACGTACATCGTATGCTGGGAGTCCCATAGCCAGTAGTAGGCCTGCAAACTTCACTGCAATACACAAGGTTACCATCTGACTGGAAGAACCTCCGCAGCTCTGCTTCTCTGTTAAGCCAACAGCTCAGAGGACACTTCGCAAATACATTCTCGTACAGTCGTTCAATTCACCCGCTGGGTAACAATGACAGACCCACCGCCTGCTATTTCAGATGGATGATATACATCATCCAGGTCATTGGCATCCCATGTAGACGTACTAAAGTTACCACATGCTTCCCGAATATCGACCGCAGTAAACTTGCTGCTACTCTAGATATATGCGGGATTGTAACGTCTATACAGCCTAAGTATGTGCGCACATGAATTTTGTATTCTAGGGAATATACAAAATAAGGATAATGATTGCGCGAAACCAACGGTATGATAAAGAAAATCCGAGATTTATATATGAATAGAACTTACCGAATTACTATATATTTGCTACAAAAGTTCCATCCAAGACAAATTTCACCTTTTTGTTGGACAGTGTAATAATAATAATATAATATATATAATATATATAATAATATAATTAATAATAATAAATAATAATAATATTAATAATAATAATAATAATAATAATAATAATAGATATAATAATATATAATAATAATAATAATAATAATATACTAATAATAATACTGTACAAATTTTATTTATCCCGGTTTAGATTCTAGAGCAAGGTTTGGCTCAAAAGAATAAATGATTTAAATCACTGATTTATTTTCACAGATTTTTTTTTATTTTTAAGAAATCATTGTATTAAGCTTTTTTGATTTTTTTATCTTGCTATGCAATCTTTTATAAATTTTAATTTCTTTCTTAATGATTAATTATAGCTATCATCTCTAATTAGCTGAATAAGCTATTTGAGTACGTTCATCACACTAATATAATTAAAGTTCATCATGTAGTCTTTCAAGATGGCATTTGTGGGTCGATAGTTTTTTTGATTTTTTTTTAAAAAGAAAAATCATTTTTGATTTTTTTTTGATTTTTGTACTATTAGATGATTTTATGAATTCGTACATATGTGCAAATGGAAAAGCAAATATAGAGCAAGATCAGTTTATTCCCTAGATCCTTACTTGTTCTGATCTAACTTGCTACTCAAATTGAAAAAATAAAAAGAGTCATCAATCAAGTGGGATGTTTATTAAAGTCACACAAGATTATTAATGAGCTCCCTGCTGATACAAGTATATTTATCCCAAAGAACTGAATAAATTAGAGTGAGGGAGAGTTTAATTATATCATAATTGTAATAACTGCATCTTGACAAGTAATAATTATACTCCCAAGAAATATTATTAACTAGCCAATAGATTAGGGTATTTACTAATTTTATAAAAGCAATAAAAGATATAATCAGATATAAAGATTAAAAGAATTAAGAGAATTTCAAAAAAAAAACAAAAAAACCACAATTATTCTCCTTTATTAAGCTATCGATTCTAGTGTGAAAATATTTTTTCATATATAAAGTTTTCGAAACTATAAGAGTCCTAGGTATTTTATTATGATATTTTTTACCATATATATCAATTTTTCTATATTATCTTTTTATGCAAAATCATAACGGAGTAAATGACAAATCAATTCTCTGAAATTTTTTTTTTTTTTTTTTTTTTTTTTTTTTTTTTTTTTTTTTTTTAATAAAGACATTGGAAGAAGTAGAATGTTCGTTAGTCGGCCGAACCGGACTTCTAAAAAATCCGAGGTTGGCCGGACTCTGGTTCCGGGACACCCTATAATATATATATATATTTATTATATATATTATTTTATATATATATATATATATATATTTATATTATTATATATTATTATATATTTATATATTATATGGGCTTAATATTAATAGTCTGAAGATTTGACTTAAACTCGCAGATTGCCAAATTTGTCCCTTTTATTATGAAGTTGTTCTTTATTATAAAATTTAAGAAATTTTTATCGGACAATTTTTTAAGCAGTTCTTATTTTACCTTTATTGGAAATGGATGTGTTAATTTTAGATTCTAATAAACTTGTGTTTGCTTGTCGATAAGGAATTTGTATTTAATAATAAAATTCTTAATTTTTATTTCAAGAGTCCTAAAAACAAATTGTCGAAACGATTTAAATGTGCCTTGAGGGTATTTTTTTATAATCCTCAGCTGCTTTTTATTAAAGTTTAAGATCAATTTATTATTTTACGTAAAAACCTCTGTTTGTAATGTGGTCAATCATTATTTGCACTTTAAAGACCCTGAAAGTTGGGGTCCATGCGAATGTGGTAGAAGGAACTTGGTCACAGGTAAAATATATTAGTTAGTGTTGTAAAAGTTATGTATTTTATTGCATTGTACTCATTTTAAATATTTTATCAAAGATATATATTATTATATTATATATATTATATATATATATATAATATATATATATAATATATATATATATATATAATATATATATCTTATATTATATATATATATATATTACAGTATATATTTCATTATTTTATCTTCAATGCTTTAAATATATCATAATTCATTAGCTTAGGGCGTACGTCTGGCCCAACAAAATACATTAGGTTAGGTGCTACTTGGGGACTAACAAAATCCATTAGGTTAGGTAGTACTGGGGGGCTAACAGATCCATTAGGTTAGGTTCCTGGGGGTAATCCATTAGGTTAGGTAGTACTGGGGGGCTAACAAGATCTATTAGGTTAGGTCCTACTGAGGGGTTATTAAGTCTAGGTTAGGATAAAGTTTGGTAAGTAGACCTATTTTATATATATATCTATTATATATTATATATTATATATATATATATATATTATATATATATATTATTCTGACAATAAATTTCTTTTCGTTGGTTGCGAAATCTTACATTTTACCTTCCGACTCCTTTTATGCGAAAGACAATTTACTTTTATGCTTTTAAATTTTATATCTATATATATCTATAATATATATATATATTATTATATTATCTATATATATTATATATATATATATATATATATCTATATATATAGTTTTTCCATAAAAATAATTTCTTTGGCATAAAGGACTGGTCGAAGGTCAAATTTGTAAGATCTGGCAACCAACGAAAAGAAATCGAATCTGTCAGTCTATCTACCATATTGCGCCTATATATATATATATATATATATATATATATTTATATAATTAATTATTATATATTATTATATATATAATATTATATATATATATATATATATATATATAAATTAAAATATAATAAAGTATATATTATATTAAGGGTGATTCAAAATTAAGGTAAAAATTTTTGGTAACTGAATAAAATGGAAAAATAAGGTAAAAGTTCTATAGGTGAGTCATGTGCTTTAGTTTCATCTAGAGGTTCTGGAATGTGTTTTTTTACTAATTATCTTACTAACTACGAAACCAAATAAGTTTACACAACTCTAAATTTAAAAATGGTGGACGTTAAAAGTATTTGAGGAACAAATAACTCATTCGGATAGGAGGTGTAAATAAACATTTTAACAGATAGGTTTATTTTTGTACAAGCATAATTAATGGAAGGAGTAGCTGTTTTTGGAAGAGTTGTTATTATTTTAAATGAGATGTTTCCATTTACTAAAATTTATTCTCCCTTTTTAATAGTCATAATTTATTAAATGTTATAAACCATTTTGATTCTTTCTGCGTACAACAATAGGTGTTTTTTAGTTCCTTAACATTTTAACGTAGTTATCCGCTTTCATGGAATGTCGCTCAAATACTTTTAACGGCGCATTTATAAATTTATAGTAAATTTGATACTTCTTTTTGTCGTCATTAGCACACATCCCACACACATTAAACATTAAGAATTAAGAATTAGAGACAGTAAGAAGCCACATGAGCTTCGAGACTGTCCCAGTCACCTACTAACCAAACATGCTCATGCAAATCAAAAAGCACTATGGCTTGTCAATTACTGTACTAACATCCACATTTGTGTTGTCAAATATTATAATTATATATATATATATATATGATGTTATTAATATATATATATATATAATAATATATATTTATATATATATATATTATATATATCTATATATTATATTATTTATATATATAATATTTATAAATATATATATATAGTAAAGTAAAATATGATACCCATACCATCACATGCATTAATAGGCTAAGTTATGGTCAGCATGCGTCTAACATTAATACTACTGTAAGCTATAACCCACCAATTGCTTCGACTAAAGTAAATTATATATATACAACTCATCCATATACCTATCCAATCCCTTTTTAAATGTTGCTATCGAGTCACACTCAACAACCTCCTGTGGCGAACCATTCAAAATTTAACAACCCCATTACTGAATGCAATACTTCTTATATAAGATGGCATTGCTTTTTCTTAGTTTTCTTATTATACCCCTGGTCACCTGTCCATGCTCTATGAGAAATTTATTGGTCTCTGTATTATCACTAGATGTAAATATTTTGACTTGTATCATGTCCCCCTTGAGAAATCGCCTTTCTACAGAAAACATTTCCTAACTCCTTCAGTCTCCTCATAGCTCTACCAAACCCAGAAATCATCCTTTTGCTCTACATTGCACTCTCTCTAGCATATCCAAGTCTTTCTTAAATAAGGAGCCCAAACTTGTGCACAATACTCTATTACTAGCCTAACATAGCTACAGTTTTTATTATTTTTCTTTTCTTTGTGAACAACATTGCGATTTATTATGCCCATCATCTTATCAGCTTTATTCCTAGCTAATCCAAACACTGATCAGCTTTTTTTTTTTTTTTTTTGTTTTTTTTTTTTTTTTTTTTTTTTTTACTAAGATTACCCACCACTCAACCGGCTGACCTTTTCAAAGCACGCGCAGATGGGCAGGAAAACAATAAAAATACAGGAAAGCCACCCAAGCCCAAACCTAAAAATCTCTCAAGTGTGCGCAGACGTGGGTTTTAAAGAGAGGAAGTTAAATACAGTTGGAAAAACGAAGATGGCAAAGGAGTTCCAGCAGAACAGAAGTGGCTGGAAAAGAAAGGAGGCCCCACACGAACAAGTCTGGATTTCATGCTCAGGCAAATTCATGCGAGAGCATGGCCCCCTTGTATTGCGGGCGACGCAATGGAGTTGGAATGCGAGTGGCCCAACTCCTCTGAGCATCTACCGTTGTGTACCTATAGAAAAGAGATAGTGCGCACAACGTCACGTCGCAGAGATAGATAGGGTCAACGAAGAGTTAAAAGTAGCGGGACAGTTTAATAGTCTCTAAGGCTTTAGACTCACTCTTATCAATAGAAGGGCTGGAGCGGAGCCACCCGGCAGAAGATGTGGAGACAGTACTCCAAAAGGGAATAAGGGTTTATATAACTGGAGTAGCTGTGCAGAAGAAAAAATTCGCGCAATCTGAACAGAATTCCATTCTTAGAGGCCACCCCAGCACCGTTATGATATGAGGTTTTCAAGATCATTTTTTGTTTATGTTTCAGACCAGAATGTTTATGTTTGTCAACAGGTGAGACATTCGACGGTCGAAAAATAGGAAAGTTGGAGGTTGTTTTTGAGAGGGAGCTTGTAAAGTATTTGTTTTCAAGAGGTTGAATTTCACATTTTGTGGCGGCCCCACGGGAAATCCCATCGAGTCGGCAAGAATAGAATCGGAAAGTCTAAACGAGAGACAACTCTAGATGCAAAGAGGGGGAAGATATCCCAGTTTCTTTGAGGCCACCTTTGCAACCGTTATAATATGACGTTTTCAGAGGTTTGCTGCTTATCTTCAGACGAAGGATGTTGATGTTGTTCACGGATGAGATCGCAGAGCCGTCGAAAAAAAGGAAAGTTAGGAGGTGTTTTTTTGAGAGGGAGATGTAAAGTATTTGTTTTCAAAGAGTTGAATTTCACAATTTTGTGGCGGCCCCACCGGGAAATCCCATCCAGGTCGGCAAGAATAGAATCGGAAAGCTGAAGACGAGAGACAACTCTAGATGCAAAAGAGGGAGGAGCAGATTTGGAAATGAGTGAAGAATGGAGAGTTGAGTCGTCGGCGAATAAGAGTGAACATGAGTTGAAGTACAGCTGGAGGAGATCGTTGATCGAAAAGTTAAAAAGGAGTTGGAAATTGAACAGAACCATCAAGAACCTCAAAATTAACAGAAAATAGGAGGAGGTCGCTTCATCAATAAATGACTAAGATAGCTGGAAACATTTGCATAAAAAACTAGAAGAACCAAAACATTGAAAAAAACAGAAAAAAAATAACAACAAAAACAAAAAATAGAATAAACAAAGAAAAACAATAAAAAATAAAAAAATCGAAATATAATATCGACAAAAAACGTAAAACTAAAAAAACATAAGAGACCAAAAAACACTTAAAAACATAATAAAAAAAGCTAAAAAAAAAAATAAATAAACAAAAATCAATAAAAACAAAAAAAAAAAACGAAACAATATAACAAGGCAAAAAAAAATCGTAAGAAAACGAAAACACAGTGAAAAAAAAACCAAAAAAAACGCCCGATTTAAAAAACACGAAAAAAAAAAACAAAAAACACAGTAACACGCGAAAAACGATTCGAGCATCAAAGGCAAAGAGATTAAATATAACAACCAGTCTAAATCAGAGCGAAATTATAAAACGAGTGATGATATGGAGCGACAGAGAGAAAACTTGACAAAGTATAGCAAGAGAAGGAGGAAACCAAGGGAGGGGAGCTTGAGAGTGCGACCAATGTCATACTCGATCAAAAGCCTTTGTTATATCGAGTTACCACAAAAGACTCCCCATAGTTCTAAGGGCAGTAGACCATAAATCATTAAGATAGGATAGTATGTCACAGTTGACCTCGATCGTCGAAAGCCATACTGATGATCTGAAAAGAAGGGAATGAGTCCAGATGATCCAGGAAATGAGAGTTTCAGAGTTATAAAGAGCTTAGATAGGATACTAGTGAGAGCATTTAGGCGATAGTTGGAAGGAATAAGAGCGGCTGGCCCTTTTTCGGGATTGGTTGGACATATCGCGCTTTAGCACTGAGGATTAGTAGCAGTATTAGGGGATGGAGAGTGGAGTTGAACAAGGGGAGGGGCAGCTCGGAAGCACACCTTCCTCAAACACGGGAGGAATACAATACGGGCACTAGCCTTCTGACCTCATGATCCTCAAGATCCCATGCAACGTGATTATTAGAATCTTTGGGAGAGGTCCATTTAACGGTTGGTTGAGGAAGAGAAGAAGCAGGAGGAGGTAGAGATTCTGTTGCAGGGTAGAATTAGATGAAAACAAGGGAGGCCGAAGAGATTAGCCTTTTCAAGTGGAGAGTTATAAAACCGTCAGAGCGAATAATTAAGTGGAGGAAAGGCAGATTTAACAAAAGTTATTAGAGAATGTTTTTGGCAAGAGAGGCCAGAATTTTTTATCAGTGGGAGAGCCAAGTAGGTTTTCGCACTTTCCTTTTAGTGAAAGCGCGCTTAGCCTCTCGAATAATGCTCTGGCAACGATTCCGACAGTAATGGAAAATTAAGTAGAGTGATAGGAAACGAAGAGTTTTTTCCATGCCCCGTAATAGGCAATGGTTCTCTCCTGAATGGAGCGAGAACATTCCCCATCGAACCATGAATTTTGGGGGGAAAAAGATTTAGTTGAAGATGCGAATGAACCCGCTCATACCCTCGATGATTACGGTCCCTCTTTTCAGCGGTGACAGAAGCGTCCTCCGAGTCAAAGCAAGATTTACTCCAAGGATAGTTTGCAAAGAAACGACGCACGCCCTCCATTAGCCCGATTAAAGTGCAGAAAGTACGTTTGGGCGGCAAGGGGGGGGGGGGGGGGGGGGGGGGGGGGGGGGGGGGGGGGGGGGGGGGGGGGGGGGGGGGGGGGGGGGGGGGGGGGTGTGGAGGGGGTAGAAAAAATTTTTAAACTTAAAGCATTTAAAATATGTGGTCAGAGTTGCCGATAGGAGGGAAAAATGGTGTATTTATATCGAGAAGGAGTAGTGGTAAACATAAATCAAGCGTGTTCAAGAATTGGTTAGGACGATCTGGTATGTGTGTAGGTCTTTAATTAACTGTTCCATACTTTGAAGAATACTGAATGTTTTGCCTCCCCCCTCCTGCATCGGTATGAGAGGAGCCCAACCACTCAGTGTGATGTAACTTGAAATCATTCTACATAGATGATCTCACATTTGATGGGAAGAATTAACAGGTCTCAGAGAAGTAGTAGATGATTCAAAAAAGGAGTGAAAATCTGTTCCCGTTAGGGGAGCAGTAGCAGAGACACAAGATAATGGTAGTAGTAGGGAGAAAGATTTTATGCCATACATCATAGTTAGGGGATTCAAGGTTCTTGAGACGTGTTACAGAAGTGTTAAATGTTTATATAGGCCAGACTCCACCTTTTGGTCCACAGACTCAAGCCCAATCCCCATTCAATATCGTCAGTTAATAACTTTTATTTGAGTAACCTAGGGGAAGAACCTTACCTTTTTACTATTAAAAATCATTTGCCACTTATCTGCACCCAAGAATTTATTCAAGATCATTTTGAATCTTTATACAGTCTTCATAATCTAACTGTGGTGGCCACTTGGGTATCATCTTGCAAACTTAGAAACCTTGCATTTTATGTCCCTGGTCTAAATCATTTTTATATATGAGGAACAATAGTGGCCCCAGCACTGAACCCTGTGGGGACACCACACTTCACTATTTCCTGATGATTTATTTACCGAATTAGTTGTAACACTGTTTTCCTATTTTTTTTTACAACCATCTTTAATCCCAAAACCATGTACCACTCCATCTATAACACATTGCAATACTTCTTCATCAGCCCTTATGTGGGGAACTTATCAAAAGCTTTGCTAAGTCTAAATATACAATATTAATATAACTGGATCTCCATCGGTCAATGCAGCAGTAATGTATTCCATAAATTCCTAAAGGTTTGTCTGACATGATCCCCTTATATTATATAGAACAGATAGGGAGTCGCTCTACGCTTATTTCATCTTCGTGAATAAATTAGTGATACTGATCCTTCAGTACTTTTTCCACGCACTCTCTACAGCCAGAGATGTTAACGCTACTGGCCTTAATTTCCCAAATTTCCCTTACTACCTTTCTTATAAATAGGCACAACATATTCTTGTTTTTCCAGTCATCTGGTCCGTCAAAAATTTATATGATCGCTTAAAATCAAATACGTTCCTTTGCATGCGGTACTACCTCTTTCAGATTCACATATATACATCGGGGCCTGCGCTTTACTTGGATGCATATGGTCTAATAACGTTTAATTATTTTTACGTCAAATTCAAATTCTGTAAGTCTTTTGTTACATGCAAGAACTTTTAGTCTCCAAACTATTATCTAATCTTCTCTAGTAAACACTGAGCAAAATAAGCCTTGAAAAATGTTGCCAACTTCTTTTTTACTCACTAAATTTCCATCAATTTTAATTGGAGCCAATTTGTCCTATTCCTTACTTTTCAATTTTTTATAAAAGCTAAAAACTTCTTCAGTTCTTATTACTATTCCTTGCTAAATTAAATTTTTCTGCCTCTCTCTTTGCCTTTTAATTGACTGTTAAGTTCATTTCTATTTTCCTATAATTTTCTAAATCACTTCCCTATTACTACCCTTGAATATTTTAAACATTCACGCTTTTCATTAATTTTTCTCTCTATCTCTCTCACACACACAGTACTCATCCGAAATAATATTGAGTTTGTAACTTGCTTGGTTTCGTAGATACAAATATTTAGTAAACTTTACAAGACAGCAGACGGAACACTAAGCACATTACGTCATACCTTTATAGGATCTTTTACCTTTATTTTTGCATTTCTTATTAGTTACAAAAATTTTTTTTTTTAATACTTATCCATATATATATTATATATATATTATATATATATACTATATGGTATAATATATTATGATATATATATATATATATAATATAATATACGTATTATGTATAGTCATATATAAATAATTTTATTTATTGTGATTATTATTATATTATTATTATTTTATTATTATTGATTATTATTATTATATTATTTTTATTATTAGTTGTATTTTATTTTATTATTATCATTCTTATTATTTATTATTAATTATTATATTTATTTATTATTATATTATATTATATTATTATTTATATTGTATTTTTATGCCATATGTAGTAGTTATTGGTTATTGTGATTAGCGATTAACTCTCTCTCACGTGCTTTATGTTTAATTGGGATATATATGAATAAGTGCTTTAAAGGGAAAAGAACTTGCAACGGATGAAGTCGTCGAAGTGTAACCTCTTGAAATATGAGTTGTCGAGTATGCTGCCTGTTATTTCGCATGAAAAAAGCAGCAAGATTGAACTTGAGCCCTATGGCCCCAGTTATCAGTATTTGTCTGTCAGAGTAGGAAAGAGTTATTGAAGCATTATAGTGATGTACAAGGAGACTGAATGCTTCAACTGTAAAAAAAAACTTCACTTTGACAATTAAATCACACTAGCTTGATCGCACTACTCTGATCGTAAGTAATTACACCGATATTTTTATTTGAATTTTATTTCTTTTAATTTTAAAATCCAACCATTAAATATTTTCACATATTTTATTTACATGAATAAGGATTTTAGTTTTGTCAACTTTTTTTTTTAGAAACATCCTTCTTTGCTTGTACTGCAATTGAAGGAGAGTCAAAACGGGCGGAGCTGTCAACAGTGAGACCCAAAGCGCAGACATCATAGTGTCTGCGTCTATGTCGATATTTATACAGAAGTAGAGCTCTATGAGTAAAGTAAGTGTGTTAAGTACCGCGCTTCACTTGCTCGCTACAGATAGACGAGGTTAAAAACTTAATACAGTGCCTACGTTTTCGTGAATTTGAGTACCCATGTTTCTTTGCCATTAATATTATATCATTTCTTGCATCACATATTTTTGCTTCTGCTTTCTGTTCATGACATTGGGAGTATTCACATTGTGGAGTCCTTTCTTTGTCGAATTCCTGCCCAACCTGAACTCTGATTCACCTCCCCTCCAGAAGAAAGTGATGAGGGACTTGATGTCATTGCATGATAGGAAGGCTGATTTCCAACATTCTAAAATGCAGTTTTATGTGGCCTACACCGCAGAAAGCTGGACTGGAAACAACAAAGAAGAGTTTTCTGGGGATGACGGTTCACTGGATTAATTTTGAATACTTTGAAGAGAGAGAAGGCTGTCCTCGCCTGTTGAGTTATCAGTTTCTCAGACCAAGCACAAGTCTTAGCCAGCATATTACGGGATATTCATCAACAATTTGTCATTGAGCATAAATTGAAAATAATATGATAATAATGTTAACGCTGAAAAAAATTATAACTCAAAATTAATAAGGAAATCCAATTTTTGGCTGGGGCTGAGTCCCATTTTCACCCCCCCATAAAATGGACCAAATTGGAATTTTAGCCATTTTGACTATATAACACCAAAATGTAGCTTTTTGGCCCTCTAAAAACTTGTTTTCCGGTGTTTTTCTGTGTCTGTTGGCATTTCTTCCAAATTTTCAATTTTTTCAAACCCAATTTTTTGACATTCTTTCGTATCACTTCCAGAATTTTTTCCAGATGACTTCAATTGAATATATGCATAGATGGTCCATTTATATCATAGTACGAATACTTTTTCGATTTTTTGAGTTTTGGTCTCAGCGTTGTCCACAGTCCTCAATTTCATTTTGTTAAATTTTTGAAATGAAATTGCGATATTTTTTTTTTTCAGTCAGGCGAAGTGGATGAAATTTTTCGGGCTTATGTAGTCGGGGGAGATGCCATTTTTTTTTACTTTAAATATTTCTTTGTATATCATTAGTTTTTGATTTGTTCTTGAAGCAATTTAAATTAAAAAAAAAATTTCGAAATTTTGTAAAATTTCTTTTGTTGATGTACACAAAAATTAGCCAAGTAAAAGTATGGCATCTTGCCGTTACACATGCCTGAAATTTCATTCAACTTCTCTTCGAACGGAAAAAATTATCGCAAGTTTGCATTTCAATTATAAAATAAAAAAAAATGGGTTTGGAAATTGGACAACGCTGAGGACAAAATCAAAAAAATCGAAAAAGTACTTCTTAACGATTGTAGGTAATGGACCAATCTATGCATTTTTTCAAGTTTGAATGTCATTTTGGAAAAAATTCTGAAAGTTGTACGAAGAATGTCAAAAAACATGTTTTGAAAAATTGAATTCTGAAGATGACTAAAGACACAGAAAACACCGGAAAAACAAAAAGAGGGCAAAAAAAGCTACATTGTGTGAGTATATGGCTGAAAATTTCGATTTTTGTCCATTTTTAGGGGGGTGGAAATTTAGGCTACGCCGAGCCCAAAATTGGATCTTGCCAATAAGGAATCGCTAATTAAAAAAAATTATCTTCTGGTTGTTTGCATTACAACAGATAACGGTAAAATGACGGTGCAAATTTTTCGGGTGGATGCTCATGCTAGAACGGATGGACGAAGGGGAAGAAGACCAGGCACCGATTTGCAGGATTAGTGGTTAGCGTGAATGGATGGAGAATTAGTGGTACACAGAGGTTCTGGCAGACAAAAACTTTCCAGCTAGAAAATCTGAAGAACATGAGGCACTTAGCCTAACTAAACATCCCCGTTGCATTTTCTACACATTAAACATCTTGGGTACTAAGTATGTTTCAAATGTTCCTCGCTGGTCCTCTGGTGCAAGGATCCATTTAATAAGACACTTACCAAGCACAGGAATTGGGGAATGCCCAAAACAGGAAAACTACAACTGCTGGAGAATTAAGACAGGAGTTGAACAAAAGCTTAAAACCCAAGTGGTTATCCGCTGGAACTCCTTACGTTCTATAAACGACTGCTTAAGAACCTTGATTGGTCGTGACACAAATCAATAGCATTGTATGGAGATAAAGCCTTGTCTTCCACTGTATTTAATAAAGTTGATAAGGAGGTAATATTTGCGACAGTACATGAAATAGTGGTCCTATTGCCTGTTTAGGCTTGATCTGTTCAGGAAGAGTAGAATGCGTACTGGAGTCTATTGCCTATCTCTTTCCTCCCAGAAGATCGGGATGCAACTTTTGTCAATATCTTGGCTGAAAGGCAAAAAAGCAACAAGGGAAGAAGGGCATTGGTTCGAGGTTTCAGCAATATCTTTGATGAGATTTTATTTGCTTATGGCCAGCCCTGCATCTTACTTCAAACTCGGAGTGGTAAGTAGGTTAAATGAGGGGAAGTATCAAGCTGCCAAGACCGGATACTGGAGGATAAATGAATTTGCATCGAGTCTACTCGCTCACATAGAGGCACTGAAAGTGTGGGACTGAGTTTGAAAGGGACCCATTTATCGGTGAGTTATTTTTATAATTTAGAAACTTTATGAATCTCTTGTATTATATATATATTATATTATTATTATATATATATTATATCTATATATATATATATATTATATTATATTTTATATATATATATATAATATATATCTTATACAATTTATACATTACATATATTTTCACAATAACTGAAATAATGTTCAAATGAAACTTAAAAAATGATTTGAGTTCTTGATACCATTTCTAATTATTTCAGAAACTCAAGGGCCCATATATCCAGCGACACCTCTGGAGGAGAAGTTTGGACAAATCTTGGATAGCTGGGTTGCAGCAAGTCCACTCAGAACTCCTGGTATTCACACGGAAACAGGTTTCCAGTGAGTACTGGGGTACTGTAGTGAGCATTTACTGCAGACCAGCTATCATTGTCCCAACTTCTCCTCAAGAGGTGTCTGCTGGATATATGGGCCTTCAGTTTCTGAAATTTAGAAATGGTTTCAAGAACTCAAATCTTTTTTAAGTTTATTTGACATTAGTCAGTGTAATTGTGAATATAAGTAATGTATATTGTATATATATATTAATATATGTATATATATTATTTATTATATATATATATATTATATATATATATTATTATATTATATATATATATATTATATATATTATCAAGAGATGCTTAAAGTTTGTTTAAATTATATAAAATAACTCACATAATGGGTCTTTCAGACTCAGTCCCATCACTTTCAGTGACTTAATGTGGACGAGATAGGACTCGAGCAATATTTCACTTTATTGC
Organism: Trachelipus rathkii; assembly: GCA_015478945.1. Taxonomy (NCBI): domain Eukaryota; kingdom Metazoa; phylum Arthropoda; class Malacostraca; order Isopoda; family Trachelipodidae; genus Trachelipus; species Trachelipus rathkii. Next base: position 23,978 of record JABUQX010103829.1, read on the forward strand.
CTCCAGTATCCTGCGTCTGGGCAGCTTGATCTTCCTCATTTAACATACGTACACTCGAGTTTGAAGTAAGGATGCAGGCTGTTGCCATAAGCAAATCAAATCATCAAAGATTCTGCTGAACCTCGGTTCAAAGCTTTTTCCTTTCCCTTTGTTTGCCCTTTGCGCGTTGCTTTAGCAACGTGTTGACTAAGTTGCATTTCCCCGATCTTGCCTTGAGGAGGAAGAGATTAGGCATGGACTCGAGTACGCCTTTACTCTTCTGCACAATATCAGTCTCACAGAATAGGCGTCACTATTCGATGTACTTCGGCAATTACTCCTTATCACTTTTATAAATATGGAAGACAGGCTTTGCTCCTACAATGCTATGATTTTGTGTCATGCGACGCATCAAGGGGTTTTCTTAGCAGGTCTTTTTATAGAATCGTATAGGACGTTCAGCGGTAAACTTGGGTGTTTTAAGCTTTGGTTTCCACTCCTTCTTAATTTCGCAGCAGTTGTAGTTTTTCCTGTTTTGGGGCATTCCACAATTACTGTGCGCTTTGGTAAAGTGTCTTCATTAAATGGATCCTTGGCCCGAGGAACACGAGGACATTTGAAAACATACTTAGTACCAAGATGTTTAATGTGTAGAAACTGCTACGGCGAATGTTAGTTAGGTAATGCATCATGTTCTGTCAAGCAGAATTTTTCCAGCTGGAAAGTTTTGTTGAGAACCTCTTGTGTACTAATTGCTCATCTCTTCACGCGTACATATCTCTGCAATTCGGTGCCTGTGTTCTCTTCCTTTCGTCATACCGTTTCTGGCATGAGCATCCACCCGAAGGCTGCAGAAATTTGCACTGTTATCTGTTGTAATGCAGCAACCTGAAGATAATTTTTTTTAATTTAGTCGTTTCCTTATTGGGCAAGATCCAGATCTGTGCTCGAGCGTAGCCTATAATTTCCGCCCTAATGAAATGGCATAAAATTCGGAATTTTCAGCCGATTTTGACTATATAAAACCAAAATGTTAGCTTTTTGTGCCCTCTAAAACGTTGTTGTTTTCCGGTGTTTTCTTTCTGTGTTGTAGTCATTCTTTCAGAACTTTTCAATTTTTCAAAACCCATGTTTTTGACTTTTCGTGTCAACTTTCAGAATTTTTTCCAAATGCTTCAAACTTGAAAATTGATATATAGGTCGCAATTATTAAATAGTAGAGAAGTAGTTTTTCCGATTTTTTGAAGTTTTTGTGCTCAGCGTTGTCCAATTTCCAAACCCTTTTTTTTTTTTTTTTATAATTGCAATGAAACTTGCGATAAATTTTTTTTCCGTTCGAGAGAAGTGGATGAAATTTTCAGGGCATGTGTAATCGGGCAAGATGCATCTTTTTTACTTGGCTAATTTTTGTGTACACTCAAAAGAAATTTTTTACAAAATTTTGACGATTTTTTTTTTTAAATTTTGTTCAAAGAAAATCAAAACTAATGCATATACAAAGAAATGTTTTAAGTAAAATTTGCATCTCCCCCGACTACATAAGCCCTGAAAATTTCATCCATCTTTCGCCTGAACTGGAAAAAAAATATCGCGATTTCATATATATCATAGGTGGATAGAACCGCTGAGCACAAACTCAATAGCGAAAAAGTACTTCTGCTTACTATTTTCAGATTAATGGTCGACTATCTTATGCATATTTAAGTTTGAAGTCATTTCTGGAAAAATCTCTGGAAGTTGTGAGAAGAATGTCAACATGGATATATTCTAGGAGAATGACCACAGACACAGAAAAACGCGGAAAACAACGTTTTTAGAAGGGCCAAAAAAGTTACTTTTGGTGTTTACTATGTCAAATTTGCTAAAAATTTCGAATTTTGTCTCCATTTTTTAGGTGGGGCTGAAAAATGGGATCAGCCCGATCCCAAAATTGGATCTTGCGCTTAATTTGGAGTTATATTTTTTTTTCAGCGTCACATTATTATTTTCATATTGATTTTTACTGACCTTATGCTCAACCTGACAAATGTTGATAATTATCCCGTATATCTTGGGCTAAGACTGTGCTGCGTCTAAAGAAACAGTTACTAACTTTCCTCAGGCTGGGGGACAGCCTTACTCCTCTCTCAAAGTATTCAAATTATTTCAGTGAATCGCTTCTATGCGTTCGTCATACCCAGAAAACTCTTCCTTCTGTTGTTTCCAGTCCAGCCTTTTCTGCGGTTGTTCGCGCCCATAACTGACCTTTTACGAATGTTGTTAAATCAGCCTTCCTATCGCAATCGCATATGACTACTGCAAGGTCCTCATCCGTTTCTTCTGAGTGGCAAATTCAGAGTTCACCGGTGGGCAGGAATCTCGAACCAATAGCTCCCACATGTGAATACTCCAATGCTCATGTTAACGAAATCTAGACAGCAAATATATATTGTAGATATATTATTGATTATGCTTAACTTTCACATTCGAAAATTCTCTTTGCTTATGGGCACTGTATTCTCGTTAGTTTTTTTAACCTCTAGTTGTACCACGCACATTATAGTTAAGCCTGTATACCTAAAAGTAAACACTTACTGTTTAAAGCACACGTCACAGAGCTCTCTCTGTTTACAATGTTGTTTACATAGACTGGGAATGATGGTCTGACCGCTTTTTTTCTCATCTGGGCTTTCGACGCAGCTCGCGACCCGTTTTGGGGACTCTCGCTTCAGATTGCATACACAGCTTCCTTGTGCAATAGAGGTGTTTCTAAAAAAAAAAAGCTATAACTGAAAATCCTTATTCATGTCAATCAAATCAGTGAATATTTATGGTTGAATATTTACAACATTAAAAAGAATAAAAATTGAATAAAACTTATTCTTCTTCTTTACGATCAAGTTGTGCGATTTCAAGCTATGTGATTGAAATTTAATGTCAACAGAACTGAACGGTTTTTTTTTATTGGACAATCTCGTGCTTCCTGTACATAATGCTTCAATAATATCTTTCTTACTCTTGACAGCCCATACTTGCATCGAAGATTCGGGCCATAGGTTCCAACGTCACTCTTGGTGGCTCTTTTTTTCAATAGATACAGCAGCATCACATCCATGAATTCAAGAGTTACACTTCGACGATTCACCAGTTCCTCAATTTCTTTCCTTAAAGCGACTTACTTCACTATTCTACGTTTTATCCCAGTTTAAAGAAGAAGCACTCAAACAAAGGTTTAATCGCTCGACTCACAGTAACCAACTTATCATTGGCTACAATTATATATAATATAATAATCAATAATAATCTAATAATAATATAATAATAATACATACAATAATAAAATATAAATAATTAATATAATAATAATGATAATAATATAATATAATAATAATAATAATAATAATAATAATAATAATAATAATAATAATAATAATAATAATATAATAATAATAATAATGATAATACTAAATTAATTTTTGTTTTATCATGATATATGTATATTCTGTTTATATATATATATATATGAGAGAGAGAGAGAGAGAGAGAGAGAGATACGTTGTAATTTATAAAGTAGATGTGCTTAGATAGTATTCTTTTTCTGGTAATATAAGGAAACACTAAGTTAGGCATTGTCATAAATTGTGAGTATGTGCCTTTAGTTTTCCGTCTGCGCCTGTCTGTAATATGTTTTTATAATATTTTGTATCTGACATTATTAAATTTTGAATAAGTATTTTTCGGCTGAGTACGTTGTGTGTGAGAGATAAGAAAATTAATAGAGAGATGGTTTTAAATTCAAGGGTGGTATAAGATGATTAGAAGAAATACCATCAAGACCATACGCCGTCCTAGTGTTAGGCAAAGAGAGAGCAGAAATTAATTTAGCAAGGAATAGTAATAAGAACCTGACGAAGTTTTTACGCTTTTATAAATTTAAGTATAGAATAGGCAATTGGTCCAATTAATTGAATGAATATTTGGTGAGCTCAGATAAGAAGTTTGGTCAACATTTTCAATGGCTTATTTGCTTCAGTGTTTATTGAGGAAAATTAGATAATAGTTTGGAGACTAATATTATGTATGTCATGTAACAATGACTTTACGAATTTGATTTTGGACGTAAAAGACTATTAAACGTTATGCCATATTGCTCAAGTAAATGCTGCAGGCCCGATGGTATATATGGTGGAAATTCTGAAGAGGGTAGTACCAGCAATTGCAAAGGCTGTTATTTGATTTTTAAGGCGATCTATCTATTTTTGAGGTACGAGATTACTGGAAAACGCATATGTTGTGCTATTTATAAGAAAGGTAGTTAAGAAGGATTTGAGAAATTATAGGCAGTTAGCTTAACATCTCTGGCTGTAAAGGTTCTGGAAAAGTGACTGAAAGGTCCTGGAGGAGAAATATTTAGAAGATAACAGGTATTGTATGACTCCCAGCACGGTTTCAGAAAGGTAGGTCTGTCAAGACAAACTTTTAGATTTATGGAATACATTACTGAATGCATTGACCGAGGAGATCCAGTTTGATATTATATAGCCTATTTAGACTTTAAGCAAAGCTTTTGATAAGGTTCCACAATTGGATGATGAGAAGTTATTGCGATAGATGATGTGGTAATGGTTGGATAAAGAGTGGTTTGTGAAATAGGAAACAGTGTGTAGCACTAATTGTAATAATCATCAGGGGAAATAATGTGTGTGTCTCCACAGGTTCAGTGGCTGGGCTGCACTATTGTCCTTCATATATTAAAATGATTTAGCCAGGGACTAAGGCGGTTTCAAGTTTGGCAGAATGATACGCAAAGTGGCACCACAGTTAGGATAGTGAAGGAGTATAAAGATTCAAAATGATCTTGATAAACTTCTTGGGTGGGCAGATCAGTGGCAATGAATTTTTATAGTAAAATTTGTAAGGCTCTTCAGCTAGGGTTACTAAATAAGAAGTTTAACTACGTATATTGAAATGGGCTTGGCTTGAGTTCCTGTGCACCAAATAGAGATGAGTCTGTGTCTATATAACATTACACTTCTGTAACACGTCTCAAGAACGGCATCGATATACTATGATGATTATGGCATTAAATCTATTCTCCTGACTACTACCATGTAGATACGTGATGTCTTGCTACTGCTCCCTAACGGAACAGATTTTCAACTCCTTTTTGAATATCTTACTACTTGTCATGAGACTGTTACTTCTTCGCATCAATGCTGAGTCATCTCTTTAGATGATTTCAACGTACATCAACTGCGTGGTTGGGCTCCTCTCATACCGAATGCAGGTATGGGGGAGCAAAACATTCAGTTTCTCCACGATCTGGACGTTAATTAAAGAACCTACCACACAGATCGTCCTAACCCATTCTTGAACACGCTTGATTATGTTTACGCACTACTAACTTACTCGATATAAATTCCATTTTCTCCTATCGGCACTCTCGAACCACAATCTTGTAAGCTCTATTTAAAATTTTTCTCAGCGCTCACCATGCCAACGTACTATATCTGGCCTTAATGGCTAATTGGAGGGCGTTGCGTGTTTCTTTGCAACTATGCTTGTGATATCTGCTTTGACTTCGCGACGCTTGTGTAACCGTGAGTAGGACGTATACATCGAGGTATGACGTCGGGTTCATTCATCTTCAACTATAATCTCTTTTCCCAAATCCATGGTTCGATGGGGAATTTTCTCGCTCCATTCAGGAGAGAGAGAGAGAGACATTGTCTATCGGGCATGGAAAACCTCCGTTCTCCTATCACTCTTACTAATTTCCATACTGCTCGGAATTCGTTGCGAGCTATTATTCGAGAGCTAGCGCTCTTTCACTAAAGTAAGTGCGACAACCTACTTGGGCTTTCTCCACTAATTAAAAATTTCCTGGCTGTTGCCAAAACATCTTAATCACTTTTGTAAATCTGCTTTCTCACTTATTCGCTCTGACGGTTGTGTAGCAAACTCTCCTACTGAAAAGGCTAATCTCTTCGGCTTCCTTTTTTCATCTACATTCTACCCTGGACGATTCGGCATCTCTCCTGCTTCTTCTCCTTCCTCAGGTTTCCTATGCCTCTTTCCGCGATTACGCATGATCGGTCATGGGATTCTGAGATCTATGAGGTGTGCAAGGAAGGCTAGTGGCCCGATGGCATTCCTCTCCCCGAGTTTTGAGGAGTGTGCTTTCGAGCTGGCCTGTCTCGTTCAATCTCACTCTCTATGACTTAAAACTAGTATTTTCCTCAGTGCTGGAAGCGCGCATTGTCCAACCAGAAAAGGCAGCCGCTCTGATCTTTCCAACTACCCTATAACTCTCAATTGTATTCTATCTAAGATGCTTTTGAAAATTTCTTCTTAACTCTCATTTCTGGATCATCTGGACTCATTCCGTCTTTTCAGATCACCAGTATGGTTTTCGACGATCGAGGTCAACTGGTGACATACTATCCTATTTACTGATTTTATGGTCTTCTGCCTTAGGGACTTGGGGAGTCTTGGGTGGTGGCACTCGATAGATGAATTGAGGCTTTTGGACTCGAGTATGCATGGCGTCGCTACTCTCTTAAGCTCCGTTCCTTTGGGTTTCCTCTTCTCTTTGCTTACTCTTCGTCAAGTTTTCTCTCTGGTGCCTCCATATCAGCAC